>CALNXI010000699.1:43485-85064 GCA_942486025.1 Porites evermanni | reverse complement strand
AGTAGATCAAGAGCAGGAAAAATGGTGTGATTAAGAGAACTATGTGGCAAAGCTGTCAATTGTAGGTTGCCGATGCGGCTAAATACAACTTGATAACTGACATCTCCCCACTCCTGAATTTTTATACTAAAAATGGCATAATTATGTGACTGATGACGAAAAAGGGTTTTTATCTCATCTGTAACCGAGACTATTCCACAACCTTAGAAACATAATTCTAAACTCTAAAACTCACCACTTGACAAATGAAAAAGAATCAAACAAGCCAGAGAAAACAGCATCGTTATCTGTATTGCACCAAACACTTTAGTAAATAAATAAAAAATCTTCACGTATATACAGTGCTTTAATAACTTGATCCGTATTCAAAATAATAAGATTCAGCAGCTGAGCAACCAAAGCTATCCAAATGAATTATCCGTTTTAATTTAACAAGGGGATCTACCTTAACCCTATATAGCTCTTCAGACCAGGGGAGGAAGGGTTTGAGGCCCCCTTGGCTAAAAAGTTGAACAACTTCAAAACTGTTCAAGCTATGACCGCCAAACATTTTTGTTTGAAAAAAAAGTTATCGTGACGTACCGTGTAGTCTCGTTGCCGTGGCAACCTAGATGTTACGATGGCAACCGAGTTTTTACAGCCCTGCTTTTTTAATTTGCTTTTTTTCTATTAAAAAAGGCTTCACTTCTATTTCTTCATTGAATTAAAGCTGTTAATGCAATTCCAGCTATGTAGAGTTTAAATGGAGAGAAAAACGTTGATATAAAATGACCAAATGGCAGATTGAGGGTTTAATTTTCAACAGCGGCTATTTCTCTCCCAATTTCACAACTTGTCGATTGTTTTGCTTCCTAAGTATTCTTATATACGCTGATCAAGTTTTCTTTCGCGATTTCCTGCATTCACACGGGTTTTAAGTAAAAGAGAATGCATTTAATTAATTCAGAATAAAGGATCTAAGATGGCAAATTGTTCCAGTTCCTTCTTTAATGATAATTGATGTCATCATGACATTACTGCTATTGTTTAAGATTATTTATGTGTAAGCCAACCTCTTGATTTTATTAGACGCCTTCCAATTTAAGTGTATTTCACTTATGGCTACTTAAAGGGAAATTTGGATTTTCCTAATAAATGCAAGAATATGACGTCATGATGAGGTCATATTACGTCATTGTGTCAATCAAGTTATGCCTAGATGTTTAAAATGATGAGTACATTATACTGTCAGTGTAATTTTAATGGCCATATCTTGAGCGGTTTTGAAGTTATAGGGAGGATCGAGGCTTCGAGGCCTCGCCCCTGTCGCAGGAGTCAGAAAAATGCCCGGTCTGAATAGGGTTAACAAGAGAGTGCTGGAAGACCAATTACCCAGCTAATTATTCATAACCAACTGGCGCTTACCATATTTGGAAGATGCCGTCGATTAGAAGGTAAATTAGATTGGAAACGAGGTTGGTCGATGGTATATTTTCTTGGAAACGAGGCTGCTTGGGCAATAGTGAGCTAAAAAAATGGCGTTCACGGCTATCCCAAGACGCGTGAATAGCTGAATTTCTGACTAATACTAAAACTGAATGAGATAAATGCAAATATACGCAAAACATATTGCTCAATGGATGTTATCTACCTTTTGAGGAATACCTGCATGGAAATAGATCTGTTTATTACCTGAAACCGTACAGAGAAACAGTTTAAAGTTTTGGATGAAGTCTACGAGGAGGTTAGTCTGCTACACAGCAGACACAAAGCTCCTTCCCACAGTTGCCGACACTAAAAAACGGCTGTGTAGCAGACTACGAGGAAGTAAGCTTGTTAAGAAATTAGAAATGTTTTGAATGAGCAATAAAACGATTATTGTATTCGGCCTTCGTATGAGGTGAAGAATTATGCTGATCTCGGAGGCTGTTATCCACCTCGGCCGATAACACCCTCCTTTATCTGTATAATTCCTCACATCATACTCAGCCTCATAATATTTAACAAGGACGACATAGCTTGTGCCCTAAGACTCACTGTGTTCCAGCAAGCACTTGAAATCTGTCAATTAAGTTTGTTTGTTTAACATTCTTTATTGAGTGGAAGTTAGATCAAAATTTTCTTACAATAAAGGAGACTTAATTTGCCGCTATATTCTATGTTTTGTTCTTTGTTTCACTGAACCTGAAGGCTCTAAATAGGTAATTTTAGTTCGGTCGTGTCAAAGGTTTGTTGTCCGATGCTTACAATCAGGTTTGCCGGCGTGGATTGTTAAACGGATCGTTAAATTCTGTCTTTTTGCCCATCAGGGAAAGCCGTTACACGGAAGTTTTCTAAAACGTTAAGAATTCATTTGCACTTTTTTTTGCTCGGAATCTTTGAGTTTCATTGTTCAACGACGTTTTTGGTTATTTTGAACAAAACTTCATTGCTGTGTAATTATAAATAGTAAGTTTTAGTGGTGTTGTAAATAAAAAAGGTTGTACTAGTGATAACATGAAGTCATTTTTAAATCGTTTTGGAAAACGGAAAGAAGGGAGGGGAAGGGAGACTTTGGAACAAGGATCGCGAGTGTTGCATGCCTTGTAGTGCGCCGATACTAGCACCCTGCTAGCGGCAGAGGCCTCTTTTCCCTTGTCATTCGCTGCGGGTCACCTGGTCTTACTCTGTTGNTAAACGGATCGTTAAATTCTGTCTTTTTGCCCATCAGGGAAAGCCGTTACACGGAAGTTTTCTAAAACGTTAAGAATTCATTTGCACTTTTTTTTGCTCGGAATCTTTGAGTTTCATTGTTCAACGACGTTTTTGGTTATTTTGAACAAAACTTCATTGCTGTGTAATTATAAATAGTAAGTTTTAGTGGTGTTGTAAATAAAAAAGGTTGTACTAGTGATAACATGAAGTCATTTTTAAATCGTTTTGGAAAACGGAAAGAAGGGAGGGGAAGGGAGACTTTGGAACAAGGATCGCGAGTGTTGCATGCCTTGTAGTGCGCCGATACTAGCACCCTGCTAGCGGCAGAGGCCTCTTTTCCCTTGTCATTCGCTGCGGGTCACCTGGTCTTACTCTGTTGTTCGCAGAGTTGATGGAGAATATTTATGTCTGCAATAAAGCTACAAACCCTTTTTTTAACCTCAGCTTCTAAATTTTTGCGTAATCAAGTCCTGAGATCCAGGGAGTACCATGTGCAACACAAGCAACAGACAATGCAGAAATGTGACGCTATTTTCTGTAATTGTTAAGGTTAATTATCTGCTGGGGCGACATCATTTTTTGCCAAGGGAAGACATCTTGTGGTTTTATGATTCTGTGTATGTTAAAGGCAAAGAATTAGGGAGGTTAAAATGTTGCTAAAAGCGTTGTAGAAAAGGTCGGCAAGTTTTCCTAATCAAATTAAAGCCAATTTATAAAAAAACGAATAAACAGAAACATTCACGTTTCATAACATTTCACTTCATTTATTGCAGACAGTTCTAAAAATTAAAATTAACACTGATCTTAAGTCACCGATTTTGGTAATATACATTGCAAACAAACAAGTTGCGAATTCAAATCCAGCCTGGTTTCTGTCGGCCTTGAGGTGTCTTTCCTTATTCGATCGCTCACATATAGGTCTTTTAGGAGGTGACGTTAGGGTCTATAAAAAAAACAAAAAACCTCTCAAAAAAATCACCCCAAACCGAAAACCCGCAATAGATTTCGATAAAACCGAAACCGAATAAAAAACCATCAAAAGTGAATATATACACTCTTCAGTTTTCAAAAACCTGATCGATCTGAAACGTTGGTAACATGAGGACTAAACAACATCACATCAGTCTTGATACTAAATATTAATATCACCACAGTATCAGCACCATGTGATGTTACACTCAGCACGTAAAAAACAGAAAATCACATCAGACACCAAATCTGAAAAACCCTTGCTATGCCAAAACCCGAAGACCAGATGCTAAACAACGAAAAAAAACTCACTGCAACGGACAGCAAAACCGAAAAACCGAAGTTTATTTCAGAGCAAAACCAGAAAAACTGACCCAAACCAAATAGCCTCAAATCCGAAGAACCGAAAATCCCAACGCCACCCTCTTTTAGCTAGGAGACTCCTTGGCCTTCGCGACTCTGTCAGCGCTGCTGGTCGGGTGACACCGTAAGAAGTTGACGCATTTTTTTTAGGGCGACACGATGATAAACTAAAAAACTATTTTACCTGATCTTGGAGATAAAGCGAAACAAAAGACGACATGCAGCTATTCCGTTAAATGAGAGTTAAACGGAATTCGATGTCATAAGATTGCGGGATGTGATTTCGGACAAAAAATGGTTTAAATTATACTAGGTCGCGAAGAGGTTTGAGCTGTTGCTGCGAGGAGTGTAATCGTATTTTTTCCCATTTTTTCTTTTCAATGCATTCACTTTATTGAAGTTTAAAGTGACCAAGGAGGATAAACATAGGTATAGAAATAAATAAAACGTGCAGCAGCAGCAGATCGAATTTACCATTATCAAAAAGAATACAGTCAAACCCCTCAATTTCAGATACGGACACTGAAGGGGCCATAGAAAGTGTCCGTACGTATTAACAGGGTGTCCGGCCGGCGTATCAAGCGGGTTGAATTATCATTTGAAGAGAAAATGTAAGGGATTTCTTTCACTTTAAGGAACAAGGAAACAAGGGCTAAAACCTTGAAAGAATTTAAACGCTGTCTTGCAAAATTTGATACTGACAAAATGAATTTCGAACCTATTTTAGCTACAACTAAAACAGAGATATCGGTTACGAATACTTTTAACAGTTTTAATTTTCAGTAGTACATTTGCACAACCTATTTCATTCGCACAACCTATTTTAGATACAACTAAAAACTGAAATATCGGTTTCAAAAATTTTTAACGGTTTTTAATTTTTAATTGTGCATTTGCTTTCAATACTCCTTATTCTTCTTGTAATTGTTGTATGTACGACCCCTTCAGCAATGCTGATTTTTTTTTTCGTGCTAAAATAAAGTTCTCATCTTCTCTTATCTTATCCCCAGGGGTAAAGAAGACTGTCCCTAAAAATGAACGAAACTGCCCATATTGACCTAACTGGTTAAGCCGTGATCTTATTGGTCATGATTGAAGACCGCTCTAAATGTGATTAGTGCGTTTTGATTCGTCTTTTGTCACAGTCATAACGGACCTAGTTAGTCAAATTTTCCTCTGTCAAGTTATTTGTTTGTTTATTCAGTGGCGTTTGCGTCTAACAGTTGTACTTATACATTCAATTAAGAAGCGAATAAAGTAGAGTTTGTCTCGATATACATTGTCCAATCGCCCCATGCATTATGTACTACATAATGCATGGGGTAAGGAAATCGAAGACAGTCTTGGATTCTGGATTCCAGGCACTGGATCCCCCTACCGATTCTCTGTCAGTGGAACTTAGATTCCAGATTTCAATCTTTAGTGGGATTCCTGGTTCCTTAAAGCTGAGGGTTTTCCGGATTTCAAAGTCCAGAATTCCGAATTCCACTTGCAAAGGCAAAATATGGACAACTCATGACAAGCGAAAAACGCTCAATTTTTTTTACGTGTACTAACTGTGTATCTCCAGTATGCTAGTTGATTATCTATAAGTTTGTCGTGTTGATAAAAGTATCTGTAAATAGTGTCAGATTTGTCAAATCTAAGCCTTTTCAACCGGAGCTATATGTGAATAAATCGGAATAAACGAAAGCACCCAGACTTCATAACATATCACTGATTTTATTGCAAAGAGTACCCTAACAGTGCGTAAAATTAACGGACAAAATAAACTAGGCACAGTTATTGAACCATTACTCCCGCTGTTTTAGTTTCCATCGGCTTTTAGGGCGTCTTTCCTGCAATAAAGGAGAAAATGACCTATTAAGCTGTTCTGTCCAAACTGAGCAGGGTAGAAGTATTATTATTTTGTTATGTTTTGTTCGAAAAGATATTTTGCTCTAGCCAAAGGATCCCAGACGCACCCTTCCCTCTAACATTGATCAGCATCTAATTTCTCCTAAACAATTAACTGCTCAACCGCCAAACCAGTATAACTGTCTTTTAAAAGAATAAAAGAAATAATCCTACATCAAGTAAAGGAGGACAAGATCTCCTGTGGTTATCATCTTTAAAAAGAGCGAGATACAGTGTGACGACTTTAATATAATGTATGTTGACTCAGGTTGAGAGAGAATCGGAGAGGAGTGACAGTACGCCCCCCTCCCCCCCCCCCTCCCACCCCTCTTGGCGGACAACAGTAGGGCTCACCAAATTCATGTAGCAGAAACCGAGTGGGGTAGTTAATATAAACCCTACCCGTGATTAGAGTTCAACTTATTAGCTTTGGCTCTTTCTTTTACCAGAGTCAACGTAGGCCTGTCTTTCACTTATAGTCAGTGTAGACATTCTCTAAAGTAAGGCGATGCACTGAAAATGCCTTTCACCATCTTGGAGATAAAGCGAATCATCATTTGTATCTATTTCAGTTATTTGAAGCCAAAACGGAATCCGATATCAAGCGATTAGCAGAAGATCTATTTTCTGACAAAAACAAAATTGAATCACAGGGGAGGGGTAATATTCAGAGAGTTTGAGAAGTTTGAATAGGCTGCAGTGCATGTAATCGAACGTTTCTGATCAGCAGCGTTTTTCTTCCTTTTCTTGCGCATTCCTTGCAACAGTGGACAGGAACAGTGATCATGATATATAAAAGAACAAAAAAGGTGCATTGAACACGTGCCTACATGAATAAGTTGTTATTAATTGAGTACATCGTACCACAAAAAGGATCATTCGAGGTTGTTTCCAAGTAGAAGCTTCCTCCCTTTTTAGTAAGATCAGCATCGAAACCCAAGCTTGGACATTCACCATTGCAGCTTGTGCAACTGCCTTTCAGAAATGTGTCGTAATCAGCACACGGATAGGCTTTCCAGGAGCATGATCCCTCAACAGACGCGAGGAAATACTTTTGTGCCCTGCTGTGGTCGCAAGCTTTAAAAAATAACATCAAGTGAATTTATACAAAAGACAAATGAGGAAATGTTTGTCTGGGTGATGCAAATAATGAAGGCAATAGTTAAATGGTGATTTTCTTGCTACCTCTGCTCGTTAATAGGTTATTAGGAAGTTTATCAAATGACTACAACGATAGCAACGAAAACGTCAAAAAGTAATTACGCTTGCGTGTAGGTCATGTGACCTCCTCAGACTAGTAGCAATCATAGAGTAGTGAGTGCGTTCGGGTTTTGTTCTTGGTGCTACCTTAACTGTCAAGCAGTACAAAATCGGAGAAAAGTTTTAAAAACACTTTAAAAAAAGATTTATTCACTTCTCGTAGACGGCTTAAAATGTGTCTGACTATTTACCCCCTGCCAGAGTGTGGTCAATTAAAATCACAAGTAGTTCCCAGAACTTTATTTCGTAAAAAAATAAGAAATATTTCGAGCGAATAGTATGATTGTCTCTACTTTGTGAATGCTTACCATTGAAAATACAGCCTGGCTGACTGCCTCCACCGTTTGGCCAAAAGTCGGTGTGACCGCTCGCAAGAGTGGTACCGAAGAGCCCAGCGTCGGTATGAATGACATCAACATATTGAGCGTCACTTTCATCAAGCCGAAAGCTGGTCTCGTTTGTTATGAAATACAGACTAGCAGGATCTAAGCCTGATAGACAATAAAAATGGTTAGGGTGATCAGGTGCGGTGTAAAGGACATAACTTTCTTCATTTATATAACGTATTTGCTTGTTTTACCTGTTATGCGGCCCAAGCTCAATCCATACTGATCCTGAAAATAACTCCCAGCGTAACCTGCGATCTGTGCTCCAAGGCTGTGGCCCACAATGTAGAATCGATTTACAGCGGAACTAGCCGAGTGAGAAGTACTGGCGATTAGGAACCTTATGAGCTCTCCTATCTGAGCCCCAACGAGCCGAGTATTCCCAGTGGCTTGGCCATATAGGGATGCAGCTCCTTTGGACCAGTCTACCATTATCACATTGCAGTCCTCGCGATTCAACAGCGCGCCTTTGATTTCATAATAAATACCGTCAAGATTGCCTATGTAAAATACATAAACTTTGATTATAAAAATGCCAAGTCAAATCCCACGTTGACACTAGACAACCTTGATTAAACTTTGATTATAGTCATTTTCGTTTGACACAATGGAGTGAATTTAAGTTATTTTTAGATACCACTTCTGTAAGATTTCGAATTCCGAACCATTAGTATAGTTAATAATAATAATAATAATAATAATAATAATAATAATAATAATAATAATTTATGAACTTACTGTGCGTAGCTTAACATGAGAATGATCAGCTGCGCATTACAACTGCATTACTTTAATAGAAACAAATAGAAGATAATGCTTTAAAAAATAAATAATAAAGGAGTATATATGCATGCAAGTAAGAACTGAATATAAAATTGTTCACCAATATAAAGGTTTAAAAAGATAAGTCTTAATATGCGCCTTATAGTTACACTGGAACCTCGATATAACGCCGAAAGGCCAAGGGACTGACAATATCTTTACTAATATTACGAACGGTTTCGAAATATCGAGGTTCTTTATATTCCGCATTTCCTCTAATAGTAGCCGTCCCTCGATTAAACGCCTTCCTCGAATAATCACCCCCCTTTGATGGAAATACTTAAAATAATCGCCTCCCTCGAATAATCGCCCCTCCCCCCGCCCCTCTCCCTATCTTCTCTTCCTGTTATCCCCTCCCTGTCAAGTTGAAGTGCACGGAGATTCAGGAATACCGATCAGTGACAAGTCAAGCGCTAGCTCTGAAAATAAATCAAGCAACTAAATTTGGAACACTTAAAAAGCCCATGTTCAGTTTATTTGACGTGATTATTTTTTGATTTAATGGGAAAATAAAACAAAATATTAAGGGCACGACTTCCACTGAGCAATATTTGAAATAATCGCTTCCCGCGAAAAATCGTCCCCTTTTTGTCCGAAAAAGAAATAATCGCCCCCGGCTATTATTCGAGGAAATACGGTATTCTACTATTACTAGATTAAAGAACATTGTTCGTTATACCTAGCTACAATGGTTGTTATATAGAGGAGGTTCCACTAAAAAATGTCGTGTAGCTGTTTTTTTGTTTTTGTTAATTTCATCAACTTTATAATTAGTAAAAAAGCTCGATCTTACCTAAATATCCATGAATAAGAAAAATCGTTCGTCTGGAAATCTCAAAGAATGAATCCCTGAGCTTGTTTACATCGCTGTCATCAATGATCCTCGCAGTCTGACTGTTTTTCCTGGTAAAAAGGAGAAAAGATGTTCCAAGTTCGGATGGTTCTTCTGGAAACTGCACCAGAAGAATCGGATGAAGGTCAAAGCAGCCATATTTGTCATAACAGACCTTAGATTTAAAAAGCCAACCTATAGAGAAAAAGTTACAATGTCTTTGGATTGTAATCAATTTTTTTCCGACTTGGATATCAATGCACAATTAAGGTGCTTTATCCAGGGGCAACGGATATGCTACCAAAGTTTACACTGCAGCACGCCTTCCAACTCCGCGGTATGACCAATACCTAACGCATGCGCACAACCATATCACCCCGGCAGTGACAGCCATGGACAGCTTAGCCTGTTCCAGGCGTTCAGATAGTAGAGCGCGGCGGTATGTGTATTTTTCTCTACTATCTGAACGCCTGGAACAGGCTATGGACCGCTCAATGTTTCGCCTTTATCGTATTGCAACTCATCAGCATGACATAGCCGTCGGGTTAATGAGCAGGGGAAACTGGCCATACCGCCGATTTGGCACTTGTGTTTCAGTGCGTAATTTGGTATTGCCGGAAATGACTTGAATGAAGGAAGAAACGAAGGAAGAAAGGAAAAAAGGAAGAAAGGGGAAAAGGGAATGAAAGACCAGTAAATGAATGAATGAACGAAAGACCCAAAAAGTCAAGAAAGGAATAAATAAATATGATTTGGTAAAATCACAATCATCTCTCATAGCTAGTCACTAGTTGAACGCTTAGTAATCATCTAGCAAACAATACGTAAAGTAACAATTTAAGATGATTCTTTTGGGGATAAGTAAACTCGATAATATTCGCCTTCACTTACCTTATTGTGGAGAAAACAAATAAAATAAACTTTTTCTTGCTGTATTTTGAGTTCTTTTGTCTTTTTTAAGTTATCTAGGCTTTTAGCCCAAGTAAGTTAAGAATAATTTTTACGAATTTTTTACGTTCCCATACGAGCCCTATAGATCGTCACGTTACGCAATATTACTTAATATGTTAATGCACCTTTCTCATTGTATTGAACAGGTTATTTTCTTTAAACAAATGGAAAAGCAGATTTTACAATACTTGATGTATAATGTTACATAGGCTAGAGTCTTTAAATAACGAAATTTAATCATAATGATTTTTAATAGGCTTTCATAATATAAAGCGCATTGGGGACAGAAATGCGCTTAATAAGAATCTATATTATTATTATTATTATTATTATTTTTAAAAGCAGATCCGTAAAGTATTAATCACAAAACTGAACCGTTGGTTTCGAAACAATGGGTAAAGGTGCACTAAATCAGATACCTTCGCTCCTCGCGCGGCCATCTTAAAAATTTTAACCTCGCACTAAGCGCTCAGTCATTATTTTCATTATAAAGAAGGCCTCGAAGGAAAATTGCCCCAAAGGTCTTCGTTTCACAAGAGGAATGAAAAGCTTTCAAATTGAAAGTCACCACCAATAATATAAAACGGTCATGTAACCACGAAGTATAGCAAATAAAAAGCTATTGCTAATTTTTCCACTGAGAGTAACAGAGTAAAAGACTTTTTTTGTTCCAGTTTGTTGTGATGGTGATCAACATTGTCTTGCATATCCATGTAGTCGCGGACAATTTCCCTTCTTTCATTAAAAGCCAGCTAGGGTACTAGCTTTAGGAAGGCGTGCCGTCTCGCATGCCTAGTGTTATTGTCATATTTAATTCATACAAACGCGTTAGTTAACAATCCTGTCAAAATTACCCAACAGTAGATCAAGAACAGGAAAAATGGTGTGATTCACAGGACCATGTAGCAACGCTCTCAATTGTAGCTTACCACGGTGGCTAAATACAACTCATGATAACTGACAACTCCCCACACCTGAATCTTTTATACGAAAAATGGCATATGACAAAAGGGGTTTTCATCCCATCTGTAACTGAGACAGTTCCACAACCTTGAAAACATAATTCTAAACTCTAAAACTCACCATCCCCTTATATATATATGAAACAGAAGACCTCGTAGCAAAATTGCCTCCAAAGCTCCTCGTATCGTAAGAGGAGTGAAAAGCTTTCAAATTACAAGTCACCACCCATAATATAAAACGGTCATGTAACCACGAAGTATGGCAAATACAAAACTATTGTTAATTTTTCCACAGAGCGACAGAATGAACACTTGCTTTTTTTTTTCCAGTTTGTTCTGATGGTGATCAACATTGTATTGAATCTAGTTACGGAAAATTTTCCTCCTTTATTATAAAAGTAGCTTTAGGAAGGCGTGCCGTCTCGCATGCCTGGTGTTATTGTCAAATTTGATACAAACGTGTTAGTTAACAATCCTGTGAAAATTGCCCAACAGTAGATCAAGAGCAGGAAAAATGGTATGATTAAAAGAATCATGTGGCGACGCTCTCAATTGTAGCTTACCACGGTGGCTAAATACAACTTGATAACCACCACACACCTGAATTTTTATACTAAAAATGGCACATGCGACTGATGACGAAAGGGCTGGGTTTTCATCTCATCTGTAACCGAGACTGTTTCACAACCTTAAAAACATAATTCTAAACTAAAAAACTCACCACTTGACAAATGAAAGAGAATCAAACAAGCCAGAGAAAACAGCATCGTTATCTGTATTGCACCAAATACTTTGATAAATGAATAAAAAAATCCTCACGTATAAATAGTGCTTTAATAACTTGATCCGTGTTCAAAATAATAAGATTCAGCAGCTGAGCAACCAAAGCTATACAAATGAATTATCCGTTTTAATTTAACAATGGGATTTACCTTCGCCTTAAAAAGCTATTCAGGCAAGATTTTCCCAGTAAATGCAACAATATGACGTCATGATGAGACGTTTGAAACTGGCTTTAAAATCACTTAATGCCTTTTCTTTTGTTCTTATTTTTGTTCTTCTTATTTTTTTATTATAATTATTCTTTCTATACATTCTACGTCGCCCTAGAAAATTCGAAGACATTCTCACAATAGATAAAGTTTTCGGAGAAAATTTGAAAGGACCCCTAAAAATTTCGGCTAAGGGAAAAGCTCGTCAGGTAATCTGACGTTTTCGTAAAGCTTTTACTGTGGGCTGTTATTTTCGGGAAAGGCGAAAAACAGCCCTAAAAAATTCGAGAGGTTCAAACCACTCCTAGGACGACCGAACAGATCAAATTTTTTTAGCGATGCGAATTATATATTCATTTATATTGCTTTTAAAGCACTCCAGGATGCATAACGATCCATTTCAGATCATTTCCCAGAAAACGGTCGTTGGGTGCCCCTGTCATTTAACAAGGACGACATAGCTCATGTCTTAAGACTCACTGTTCAAGCAAGAACTTGAAATCTGTCAATTAAGTTCGTTTAACATTCTTCATTGAGAGGAAGGTTGCTCAGAATGTCTTTACAATACAGGAGACTGAATTTGCAGCTATATTCTATGTTATGTTCTTTGATTCACTAAACCTAAAGGCTCTAATCAGGCCGTTTTAGTCAGGTCGTGTCGAAGGTTTGTTGCCCGATGCTTACAATCAGGTTTGCCAGCATTGATTGTAAAACGGATCGTTAAATTCTGTCTTTTCGCCTATCAGGGAAAGCCGTTACACGAAAGTTTTCTAAAACGTTAAGAATTCCGTTTATACTTTTTATGTTCGGAATCTTTAAGTTTTATTGTTCAACGATTTTTTGGCTTATTTCGAACAATATCAAAGATTTTTCATTTTGCTTTAAGATATATAGCTTTGTCTCCTTCTTAAAAACTAAAAGTTACGTTTGCTTTTAAAATATCTTACTTTTGAAAACTTTATTATCGAAGATTTGTGTGTCTGAGTCGTTCTGAGTATACCATGGTCGGCTCTCGGACGGCTCTGTAACGGTTTTAATCCTTTTCAGTCGGTGAACCGCCAGCGGCACGCGCTGTTTAATTACTGTTAATAAACAAAGTATTAAATGAACAGCTATGTGGTTCGATAAACAATTTGTTTGTCGGGCCGCTAGATTTGTTGTTCGGTATATGCGGAGCCATAAATAAGGTTTCAGTTCCAAATTCCTCGTCACTCAGTTTGTTGCTCAACTGTGAAAAGTTATCAACTCAGTCAAATGGATTGTGCTCAGTTGAAATCTATCGTTTCCCTTGTGGATTCTCTTGTACGTAACAGGCATGTCAGAAAGTCACGTGTGCTGTCATCAAATCAAGTTCCTATTGGTGAACCATCCTTGGCTCCAGTCTCAAGCAAGTCTCTAACGGACTTCTCCATCTGCAGTATCCTGGGTCTAGAACATGAAATCAGTCAACCTCCCCCAAGTTCCGGTAACTAGTAAGAATATTCTAGCTTCAGATACTCCGCGAGGCCTTAGTCGAGGGCATCATTTGACATTTTTGATTATTAGAAATCAATTTTCATCCTATTGCCTTTCTCCTATTTCAATCCATCTCTGAGTTAACAGAAAAAGAGCAATACTCCGCTTCAGACAGGAGATTTCTGTTGTTAAAACGTCTAGCCATTAGAGCGTTATTATGAAACGACTTATATCTATCCAACCCCAAAATTGTCCGTAGGAATAAACATTTAAGCATGTGTTTATATTTATGTTGACTACTTGTATTTAAGTGATATCAAGAGGAAATAATAGGTGACATGTGAAAAACTAAAATTCAATTCTTCTTTAATTTACAGAATGCAACAGTGATACCAGTCTGCCGTTATCGCCTTACTCCGACTGCGCAAGTCCGCGTCCCAGCCACCGGGCAACCAGTCCACCGTTAACTCCTTACTCTGACATCACAAGTTCCAGCTGCGATTGTGACAGTGAGCCCGATCAAACTTCGACTCCAACCGAACATTCAGCAACGAAGAAGCGACAGCGTACGATCTTCTCACCGATCGAAGTTTGGGAGCTGGAACGAGCATTCACACGGCGTCCATATTTGCTAAAAGAAGACGAGGAGGAACTGGTACAAAGACTCGGAATCACGGCTAAAAGTGTGAAGGTGAGTTTCTTTCTTTCATGTTTCATATCATGAACGTAAATAACGAGAAACAATGTGTATTTTCACCCTAGGAGGGACGGAATTTCAATTCGTAGCTCGGCAACTGTAAAGCGATTTTTCAGTCCGAAATATTTTGAAAAGAAGTATGCATTTGTTCCGACGTATACCAGTAATTACATGTGATCTTGCAAATAAAAGTAAACTTATGGTTTGTCATTGTAATTTCCTAAATTTCTTTGAAACAAAGTCATAGTGTTTTCTTTAAGTGATGTGACACAATGTTGCAGTTGATCTATTTTTCAGCCAGAAAAACGGTTCGGAAATGTATAAAAATCGTTGGTACTGTGTGGTGCCGTGCCGGTGTAGATTATTGCCATGTTACTGCCCTAATTTAGTTAATTTATATTTTTTGTTCTCTTTAATTTCTTGCAGTATTGGTTTCAAAACCGACGAGCCAAGTCTAGGAAACTGGAGAGAGAGATTTCATCCGTCTGTCATACGAGCCTGTCAAACCAGTTTGTTCGGCGACCCTATCCAGCCTGGAAACAAGGTGAACGAGTGTCCTGTCCAGCGATGGATAGCTACTTTAGAGATAACCGGAGAATAGTTGCCAGTCGTCAACTCTCAGTCAAGTCAAACCGTGTACTGAAGTTCCACCCTGACCAGTTCACAATCAGACCAGTTGAGCCGGCAAGACTACCGTACAACCGTGCCTCGTACAGATATCAACCATACTAAGTTGCAGAAAATAGAGACTGTGATGCATTGACTGTAAATACGATAAAAGAGCTGAAAAAGCTTAAAATAATTTACAAGTATGAAACAGCTTAAATAACACCATACAAAAACTGAATGTTATCTAAGTAGTTTATTAGGAGAAAAAAAATTTTTGTTCATTGCTTTGTAAATAGTTCTAGTAATGAAGCTGGTAGTGTTGTAATAAAAGAGTTTCTACATTTAATAACATGAAGGTTGATCGTCATTTAGTAATCTTTTAGCTTCATTTATTAGATGAACGGGGAAGTGGGGGTAATTGTAGTAGTGATAATATGAAGTTTAATCGTTATTTGGTGAGTTGACAAGGGATCAACAGTTGGAAACTTTTGATTTTAGAATTTAAAATGCCTTTTTTTTCGACTCAGCAACAACATTGAACGGGAAAGTTTGGCAATTAGGATCCCGTAGTGGGATTGATGAAAGCAGAGGGGCCCGAATCCTAGGGCCGACATTAATTAACAAAACTTGTGTACTCTATAAGTGGTGGAAAGGACACAAAAATATCTTTGAGCAAAGTAATTAGTTCACTAGATTTTAACAATTAGCGCACTTTTCTCTAAGCGAATTCAACTCAAAAGGCAACAAATGCACGAAACGGCTTGGATGGATCAAAATTGGGCTATTCCTTAACAATTGCTTAGTGCTGGCGGTGAGACTGAGATGTTCACGCTATGAACGGGTTTGTGAGAGGTTTTAATGAGTTTGTTTATATAACACAAAAGAATGAATAAATGCCGAACAATATCCAGAGAGAAACACATAAACTGACTGCACACTTGTTGCCTCAACACTCGGAAATAACTACTTCAAAGTACGGAGCCCATTTGCTCTTGCAAGGTGGCGGCCCGCTGCTTACTCGCTTTTTTGTAAATTTCTTTGCCGTCCCTGTACAACTAGGATGTAGAATAACCTAGTAATTGTTATTAGAATAAGTCGATTTGAGAGCGGGAACGGCAAGGCGAGAAAATTAACCATCTCTCTTTGATCTCGTACGAATGGCCCCCCCCTTTTTTCCAACCTAATTTCTCTAATTTTCAGTAACTGGCTGACCTGTTGATATGAGCAAAAAAAGTTTTAAAGGTCGATGCAAAGTCTATTTTTCATCATTTTTTGTTCATCGTTGGCGTCGCAGTCGTGGGATGTTAAGGTCCCTGGCTTCTGGTTTATACGGTTCGCAAACTGTAATTTATTTTCAGTTTTTGTGAATGAAGCTGCCCGTTTACTTGCTCCTCGTCGCCGAGGATGTTTCACAAAACGTCAAACGCTACGAGGATACGAGGCGACTGTATATACCCAAGCTAATTTAGCTGACCGGTCACCAATCAAATTCAAGCGTCAGCATTGCCTATATCGGATTTTATCGGATCATCCCCTGTAACTCACTAAACAATGACAGGCTAACGGAAGTTTATACGATCCGGTCCACTCCTGACCGATCCACTGGGTCGGCAAATTATCTTAATAATTCTACGAAGCTAAAACTGAATATTAAGATAAAGTGATGGTCATAGACATCCACAAGAGCGTCTTTATCAGAGCCTTTAATTTTTATAATCTAATTTCTGATTAAGTTACGATGGCCCATGGAGTAGTTTTATTTTAATGATTCATAATGCTGCATGCTATTCACGGTTGATACATAAACGCTGTTGAACGTTGTTGAACATAAACGATGTAAAACGAGAACCTAGTTGAGTTTTTGCCGTGGCCAAGAGGCTACAAGTTACGAGCTAGGACATGAATGAGGAGAAAGAGAGCAAACCTTTGACGATCTGAGCCGATTGTTCAAAATAAGAACTTTGCCTCGATCGGACTTTCACTGAGTACTCCACACCAAATTCTTGACTACGAAGTAGACAACATTTCTAAAATTTATGGATCCAGGCATAATAATCATAGAGAATTCAAAATCTGAATTTCCTGTTATATTACATTTTGGAAGAAAGAAAAATCTAACATAACAACAACAACAACAACAATTTTATTCTTTACATTCACATTCCAAGGAGTAAAATAGCTCGCCCCGAGAAAAGCTGGAAAGCTATACCAGTCATGGCGGGGCAATTAAATTAACTCGACAAAGCCATCGAAATTGAGATTCGAACTCACGATCGACCCTCCGAGTTCTAGATGGTTATGTTCAGTTATGTTCTATTAATCCTAAAGACTTAAATGCTGTCTTTACAATCGTTTGCCAGCATTATTGTAAAGACTGAGTCTTTATATACTGACAATCGGTCTTTTCGGGAAAAGTGGTTACTAAAGATTTTGATTTCTCATAAGAAATTACTGTTACGTTTTCGTGGAATCTTTCGTTTCATTACGTTGTTTAACGGCTTATTTCGCAAAAGATCATCAATTTTATGCATTTTTACGAAAAAAAGGATTGGTCTCCGTCAATAAACAATAAAAGCCACTTTGGAAGCTTTGTTATCCAAGATTATCCTAGTTAGTCAGATCAAACCGCGATCGCCGGCTCTTTATCGGTTTCAGGTCTTTTAAAGGAACCGCCGCCGGCACGCGCGTGCGGGTCGTAAATATTATGATTGTCGGGCCGCTAGCTTTGTTGCTCGGTATATGCAGACTATAAATAAGGTTTCAGTTTCAAACGACTCTTCACTCAGTTTGTTGCTCAACTGTGAAAAGTTATCAGCTCAGTCAAATGGATTGTGCTCAGTTGAAATCTATCGTTTCCCTTGTGGATTCTCTTGTACGTAATACTCATGTCAGAAGGTCACGTGTGCTGTCATCAAATCAAGTTCCTGTTGGTGAACCATCCTTGGCTCCAGTCTCCAGCAAGTCCCTAACGGACTTCTCAATCTGCAGTATCCTGGGTCTAGAACCTGAAATCACCCAATCTCCCTCAAGTTCCAGTAAGTTAAGAGTTCCATTCTTAGATACTCGAGCCCTTAATTAGTCGAGAACATCATTTGGCAATTGTATCAATACATTTCCCTTTCGATATAAAATTTTATCCCGTTGCCTTTCTACTATTTTAATCCATTTCGGAAACAGAAAAAGAGAAATATTCAGCTTTGAAACAGGAGATTTCTGCTGGTTAAAGCTAGCTAGATAATACTATAATGAAACAAATTTAAAATATCTATCCAAACCGAAAATTGTCCTTAGGAAGAGACATAAAAACATGTGTCTATGTTAATGTTGAATATGTGTCTCACACGGCATTTAAGTAGATTAAGAGGAAATAATACGCGACATGCGAAAACTTTAAAGTCTATTCTTCTTTAATTTACAGAAAACAACAGTGCTACCAGTCCGCCATTATCGCCTTACTCCGACTGCGGAAGTCCGCGTCCCAGCCACAGGGCAACCAGTCCACCGTTAACTCCTTACTCTGACATCACAAGTTCCAGCAGCGATTTTGACAGTGAGCCCGATCAAGCTGCGACTCAAACCGAACATTCAACGAGGAAAAAGCGACAGCGCACGACTTTCTCAACGATCGAAGTTTGGGAGCTGGAACGAGCATTCAGACGGCGGCCATATTTGCTAAAAGAAGACGAGGAGGAACTGGTACAAAGACTCGGAATCACGGCTAAAAGTCTGAAGGTGAATTTCTATCTTTCACGTTTCCTATCTTGTACCGTAAATTTCAAGACACAAAGAACATTTGTAATCTAAAATGAAATGCAAACTCAGCTCGATTTTGTTCTTGACTAAGACCCTGTTTACATGGAGTGGGGGACCCGGTCTAGTGGGGTAAGTTTCTTTTGTTTTGTGTCCCCCAGAGCGTGAAAACAAAAGAAACCAACCCCACTAGACCGGGGTCCCCCACTCCATGTAAANCCAGTCCGCCATTATCGCCTTACTCCGACTGCGGAAGTCCGCGTCCCAGCCACAGGGCAACCAGTCCACCGTTAACTCCTTACTCTGACATCACAAGTTCCAGCAGCGATTTTGACAGTGAGCCCGATCAAGCTGCGACTCAAACCGAACATTCAACGAGGAAAAAGCGACAGCGCACGACTTTCTCAACGATCGAAGTTTGGGAGCTGGAACGAGCATTCAGACGGCGGCCATATTTGCTAAAAGAAGACGAGGAGGAACTGGTACAAAGACTCGGAATCACGGCTAAAAGTCTGAAGGTGAATTTCTATCTTTCACGTTTCCTATCTTGTACCGTAAATTTCAAGACACAAAGAACATTTGTAATCTAAAATGAAATGCAAACTCAGCTCGATTTTGTTCTTGACTAAGACCCTGTTTACATGGAGTGGGGGACCCGGTCTAGTGGGGTAAGTTTCTTTTGTTTTGTGTCCCCCAGAGCGTGAAAACAAAAGAAACCAACCCCACTAGACCGGGGTCCCCCACTCCATGTAAACAGGCCCTAAATCACTTTCAGTTTTGCCGGGAAGTAAGATATGTTTATCGATTCAAAGCTTGGCAATTGCAATGTGATTTTTCACTCCAGTCAGAAAATGTTTTGAATACAAGTACGTATGTTTTTGTCGGACAGTAGTTGCATGTAATCTTGCAAAGTTTTGTTTCATGTCAGTCATCGTTCTTTTCTAAACCATTCATGTTTTTTAGCAATTTTGATTGAAATTCTTAATTAATTGAACACTTCATAAGGCAATTTGAACGCTATTTTGCTGTCAGAAAATGTTTTGGAATTACATACAAGTCATCATCGGTTTTGTGTGTTGTGTAGATTTTCCCTGTTATTGCCCTAATTGAGTTAATAAGTCAGATTTTTGTTTTCTTTCTTGCAGTATTGGTTTCAAAACCGACGAGCCAAATCAAGGAAACTGGAGAGAAAGATTTCATCTGTCTGTCAGACAGGCCCGTCAAACCAGTTTGTAAGCCGACCCTATTCAGTTCATTGGAAACAAGGCGAGCGAGTGTCCTGTCCAGCGATGGAAAGCTACTTTAGAGATATAAACCAGAGAACAGTTGTCAGTCGTCAACTCTCAGTCAAGTCAAACCTTGTACCGAAGTTCCACCCTGACCGGTTCACCATCAGACCTGTTGAGCCCGCAAGACTACCGTACAGCCGTGCCCTCTGCAGATATCAACCATACTAAGTTAAGACTTTTGTTTTTCTGTAAGATTGTGCTGAATTTGATAAGTAGGCTAAAGAATATATGTTAAGAACATTTTACAAATATTATAAGTTAGACGTAACAGCTCGAACTAGATAGCATTGGATATATCTCATCTAGTAGTGTAGGGGGAAAAGTATTTTTAATAATTGCTGTGTATATAGTTCTAGAAAGGAACCTGGTAGTGTTGTAAATAAAACAGTTTTCAGAAGTGATACCATGAAGTTATTTGTTAATCGTTCATTTTCTTTTATAATTTGTTGAACGGATGAAGAGGGGAAGGAAGACTTTGGAAACAAGGTAATGCTGCCTTGAGTGCAAAAATCGTAGCTTGCTATTATTGAAAAACACTTTACTCGGTAATTATGTTTGTCATCTAGTTTACCACAGCCAGCGTCTTATTTCAGTGCATTTTGTTACGATAATCTACAATTTTAGGTTTTAGAAACAAATCCTTATATTACTGAAGTTATTTAACAGAAGCAAAGCCCATATTTAAAGATTGGGTCATTTGTGGTTTAAGCGATGTAAGTGTAACACCAGGCATTAAGAAGTCGCGTCTTTTTTATGTCGCGATCTCCTCCTATAATCCCTATCCTGTTTCCACAATCTTCATCTACTTTTTGCATTGGATACGCCATCCTGCCTTCCATCAGCCAACCATTTCTACAAATAAAAAAAGAAAAAGTGCAACAAAATGTACCATAATGAGAACATTAAATTAAATATCATGATTATTATTATGAAAGTGGAAAAGACCTAAACAACCTTCGCGGTTGAAAAGAACCTGAAAAATCAAGGCTTGACTGGGAATCGAACCTTTACCTTTGCGATGACCGGGTGCAACGCTCTTTCCGATCCATAAAACTAACTTAAAACCAACTTGAGAGAAGGTCATTGTGAGTTGGTAGCTAGTATACCCGATGGTGGAAATGACATGAAAGGAAATGTATGAAATGACTCATATTACGACCAGTGGATAAAGATACTGATGGAAGTGGAAATGGTCCTTGCAGTTGATATTTTCTTCAGGTTCTTTTTCAACCGCTTAGGTTGTTTATTGAACTGCGAGGATCATTATCCGCAGTTGAAAATATGAGCCATTTCACAAAAACACAAAAATGGAACAGTGGAAGAAAAGTTGCACTCTCTGAGGCTCACTCTCTCTACTAGTCAGTACTAAAAAAGTGTCTAATTCCCGCCGCTCAATCATGAGGCTTTACCAGGGGAAATGCAAGTGTTCTCATAAGCTACTACTCTTTAGTTGCTTTACCTACAAATCTGAAGTCCAGCTTGCCAGGCAGCGGTTAGTTGATCCAAAGTGGCGAGAGACCCGTTGAGTATTTCACACAGTCGCATAGCCTCAAAATAGTTGAGTTGAAGCTTGCCCACTTGTGCTTGCATAACGCCTTGTACATGTAGCTGTTTTACAACCTCGATGTGAGATTCGTCTGGAATAAACCAGAAAACGCATAAACTTCGGGAAACTTTTCTCGGGGAGAATTCGTGTTCCATGGTCTTAGAGGCCTGAGGAGTCTTAACCCCATTTCCGAATGTTCACGGCAGCTTTAGTCTTCGAAAGATAATCTCGACATTTCTTTTTAAAGCTTAATTTTTGTCGTTAGGTTAATTAGTGGTCGGTACTTTAAAAGCCTTACCAGGAATTTGCTTATCAGAATGCTCCATTCAGTTATCTTTGAGAATTATTACTAGTTAATTGATTCAAAGACATTTAAATGATGAGGGTTGAAAAATTCTTGGATCTTGGTGGCATTTTTACTCAGAAAATAATGAACTCTTGAATAGAGTTTGAGACAATGTTCGTCCACACAGACGGCAAATAGGCCCCAAAATTAATTCAGAGTGGCAACTTTAAGTCCAGAGAAAAAGTGAATCAAGATAAGGAAGGGAGTTCTCATTGCTCCTGGTTTCCAACGTTTTGGTCGGTGAATCAAGAATTCTTACGGGCATTTGCTGGGAAAATATGGTCATTTTCGACAAAATTTAACCAAAATTGGTCGAGATCATTACAAGGAAACGCTATCTTACAAGTAATCCTCTTTCTGAATTTCAAACCGGAATCTGTTCCGTTGCTAGCCTGGGGTAAGTGCGTTTTCTGTGTGTGGGTGCAGGCATTAGAATTCCGTGACGGTCTGACTGAGACCTTAAAACTGATGCTTAACATTTATTTAGAAGTTTTCCTTTCTTCGTGGTTTATACTAGAGAAACCTTTTTGTGTCACCTATACGAAATTAAACGTAGCAACTTACTGACGTTGCATTTGTGGTCAATGTAAGGTAGCACTCTAATTTCCAGAGAACAGTTGCACGTGAACATCTCCAAGGTTGGGCCGTTAACACACGATCCACCGTTCCGACATGGGGATGACAGACAGGGCAAAAATCTGATAAGATCCTGTAAGTACAAGGTAATAATGCTTGTAACTGAGCGTTAAGAATTAATAGTGTTACTCCGCCAAGATAATTAAGACATGACAAAATACACTTTTGAAAGATCTACAATAGTTTTTGGAACTCGCCTTTCTGTCTCTACTTAAAAATTAGAAAACGGCCCGAAATATATATTACTTCTCATGTTCATAGTAAAAAAGCGACAGCGTTTGCTTTCGTTCAAGAGAAAGGTACCTCACTGAATGAGAAGGGGAAAAGAGTCATCAAACTCTTCTGAGAGGCAACGTAACCGAGTGCGGGTGAGTTCGTCGGACTTTCAATCCGGCGGTCCGGGGTTCCATTCCCGTTCCGACCACTTAAGCTGGATTTTTTTTTCAGTCTTCCGGAATAAAATTGGCTATGTCACGTTTTTATATAGCTAACTGGCCTCCTGATAGTTGGCGGGAGTATTTTATCCTGTTAAGTTCTATCTGGATTATTTGTTTCTAATTATTTCAGTAGAATGCTTATAATTATATAAAGTAGTTGTAATTAATTAAGTGCACATTAACTACAACTAGAATCCATAATCGGGATAGGAGACCGCAGCTGGATATCTTTTCGAGTAGTGGGGTTGTTTTCATCAAAATAGCCAAATGTGCTATTTTTTTTTTAAAAAAAGTGTCATCTCGTATGACACGCGCACGCATTTTTTGCGAGGGCGACGAGAAAAGGTTAAACAAACAAAATGGCGTCGGATGTTTCCTCCGTAGGAGATGAATAAATTCCATTTCTGTCATCCTCTGAATTTGAGGCAAGACCTAAAGGCGAAACCCTTTGACAATAACTCTAAATGTGATGGCTGTGAGTGTGATTCTACTTATGTTATATTAAACACCGTAGTGACAGTGTTTTTGACAAATCCAGTGACAAAGAGATATCGTAGATCAGTCGTGCGAAGAATATCCCGTTCGGACTAAACAAACAAAAGTACCTGCGGGGAAAAGGAGGGCGGAAAGTTAACAACAACAACAACAAATAATTATAAATCATTTTCCCCAAATAAATCTTTGAATTCATAATAAATACAGCTCCACCAGCTTCAAGCAGCGTCTACCGGCAGAATTTCACGGAAATAATACTTTAAATAATTATAATAATTTTCCTACTCAACGTTATCCTTGGCAGCGTTGCGGAGTGATCCAGTAGCCGACCTTCCGTGCAGATGGTGCAGGGTCGACTCTCAGCTCTGAGCTGTTTCATTTTTCTTTGTATAATTATCTTTTTTTTTCGTTTTGTTTTGTTGTTGTTTTGTTTTTAATCATGTTTTTTTCCCCTTGGCTTGTTTCCCTTTATTCTTACCGCTGGCCCTTTACAGCCTCGCAAGGTTTTTGCGATAAACGTATTTCTAATTATGTTAATATAACCTTGATTCATTCTTCCACTGTGCATGCATTGTATATCGAGATATGAAGCACTTGGAAAGTTCAGTGAACACCTAAATAAAGTCCCAAAACGATCACCCATCTCTTAAAATTCCACACGAGATCCGCGCGAATTCGCGGCAGGCTTCCGCTCGAGTTTGTGACGTTGAGGATGGCGCAGTTTGTTCTAAAAATAGCACATTTGGCTATTTCGATGGAAACCAGCACTTGCGGTCTTTTATTATTCTACCCCCGATTATGGCTCCTGACTATAACAAAGCTTAAACTACACTTTAACTTCGGAACTTGGCCAAGTTCGAAAATTTTTATCAGTATGTTTTTGTGGATACTGTTTTTAAACCGAAATGAAAATATTTCGCAGATACTACTGAAGGAAAAAAAATGATCTCTTACCCTTGAAAATAATACTTACAGACATTCTCATGCCGTAATAGACAAACTTGGTTCTATTTAGCAGCTTGTGTGGTTCAAGAGCTCTTTCAGAATTGCTAAGCTCACAAATGTGTAATCCGTTGATGGCTATCCGACCAAAGTTAAATGACAGGCAACTTCCTTGAGGCATTTGCAAACACAAGAAGGCACAATCCAGTCCACTTTTTGTCTTCTCTACCTTGGTTATGTTACCCACATGTGATGCTGACTCTATGTTCCGATCCATAAAACTAACTTAAAACCAACTTGAGAGAAGGTCATTGTGAGTTGGTAGCTAGTATACCCGATGGTGGAAATGACATGAAAGGAAATGTATGAAATGACTCATATTACGACCAGTGGATAAAGATACTGATGAAAGTGGAAATGATCCTTGCAGTTGATATTTTCTTCAGGTTCTTTTTCAACCGCTTAGGTTGTTTATGGAACTGCGAGGATCATTATCCGCAGTTGAAAATATAAGCCATTTCTCAAAAACACAAAAATGGAACAGTGGAAGAAAAGGTGCACTCTCTGAGGCTCACTCTCTCTACTAGTCAGTACTAAAAAAATGTCTAATTCCCGCCGCTCAATCATGAGGCTTTACCAGGGGAAATGCAAGTGTTCTCATAACTTACTACTCTTTAGTTGCTTTACCTACAAATCTGAAGTCCAGCTTGCCAGGCAGCGGTTAGTTGATCCAAAGTGGCGAGAGACCCGTTGAGTATTTCACACAGTCGCATAGCCTCAAAATAGTTGAGTTGAAGCTTGCCCACTTGTGCTTGCATAACGCCTTGTACATGTAGCTGTTTTACAACCTCGATGTGAGATTCGTCTGGAATAAACCAGAAAACGCATAAACTTCGGGAAACTTTTCTCGGGGAGAATTCGTGTTCCATGGTCTTAGAGGCCTGAGGAGTCTTAGCCCCATTTCCGAATGTTCTCGGCAGCTTTAGTTTTCGAAAGATAATCTCGAAATTTCTGATCTTCTTAAAGCTTAATTTTTGTCGCTAGGTTAATTAGTGGTCGGTACTTTAAAAGCCTTACCAGAAATTTGCTTATCAGAATGCTCCATTCAGTTATCTTTGAGAATTATTACTAGTTAATTGATTCAAAGACATTTAAATGATGAGGGTTGAAAAATTCTTGGATCTTGGTGGCATTTTTACTCAGAAAATAATGAACTCTTGAATAGAGTTTGTGAGACAATGTTCGTCCACACAGACGGCAAATAGGCCCCAAGATTAATTCACGAGTGGCAACTTTAAGTCCAGAGAAAAAGTGAATCAAGATAAGGAAGGGAATTCTCATTGCTCCTGGTTTCCAACGTTTTGGTCGGTGAATCAAGAATTCTTACGGGCATTTGCTGGGAAAATATGGTCATTTTCGACAAAATTTAACCAAAATTTGTCGAGATCATTACAAGGAAACGCTATCTTACAAGTAATCCTCTTTCTGAATTTCAAACCGGAATCTGTTCCGTTGCTAGCCTGGGGTACACGCGTTTTCTGTGTGTGGGTGCAGGCATTAGAATTCCGTGACGGTCTGACTGAGACCTTAAAACTGATGCTTAACATTTATTTAGAAGTTTTCCTTTCTTCGTGGTTTATACTAGAGAAACCTTTTTGTGTCACCTATAGAAAATTAAACGTAGCAACTTACTGACGTTGCATTTGTGGTCAATGTAAGGTAGCACTCTAATTTCCAGAGAACAATTGCACGTGAACATCTCCAAGGTTGGGCCGTTAACACACGATCCACCGTTCCGACATGGCGACGACAGACAGGGCAAAAATCTGGTAAGATCCTGTAAGTACAAGGTAATAATGCTTGTAACTGAGCGTTAAGAATTAACAGCGTTACTCGGCCCAAGATAAGACATGTCTGGTGTGACAAAATACACTTTTGATAGATCTACAATAGTTTTTGGAACTCGCCTTTCTGTCTCTGCTTAAAAATTAGAAAACGGCCCGAAATATATATTACTTCTCATGTTTATCGTAAAAAAGCGACAGCGTTTGCTTTCGTTTAAGAGAAGCTTACTTCACTGAATGAGAAGGGGAAAAGAGTCATCAAACTCTTCTGAGAGGCAACGTAACCGAGTGCGGGTGAGTTCGTCGGACTTTCAATCCGGCGGTCCGGGGTTCCATTCCCGTTCCGACCACTTAAGCTGGATTTTCTATTTTTCATCATTTTTTGTTCATCGTTGGCGTCGCAGTCGTGGGATGTTAAGGTCCCTGGCTTCTGGTTTATACGGTTCGCAAACTGTAATTTATTTTCAGTTTTTGTGAATGAAGCTGCCCGTTTACTCGCTCCTCGTCCCCGAGGACGTTTCACGAAACGTCAAACGCTACGAGGATACGAGGCGACTGTATATACCCAAGCTAATTTAGCTGACTTGTCACCAATCAAATTCAAGCGTCAATATTGCCTGAATCGGATTTGATCGGATTATCCCCTGTAACTCACTAAACAATGATAGGCTAACGGAAGTTTATACGATCCGGTCCACTCCTGACCGATCCACTGGGTCGGCAAATCATCTTAATAATTCTACGAAGCTAAAACTGAATATTAAGATAAAGTGATGTTCATAGACATCCACAAGAGCGTCTTTATCAGAGCCTTTAATTTTTATAATCTAATTTCTGATCAAGTTACGATGGCCCATGGAGTAGTTTTATTTTAATGATTCATAATACTGCATGCTATTCACGGTTGATACATAAACGCTGTTGAACGCTGTTGAACATAAACGATGTAAAACGAGAACCTAGTTGAGTTTTTGCCGTGGCTAAGAGGCTACAAGTTACGAGCTAAAACATTGATGAGGAGAAAGAGAGCAGACCTTTGACGATCTGAGCAATTGTTCATAGTAAGAACTTTGCCTCGATCGGACTTTCACTGAGTACTCCACATCGAATTCCTGACTACGAAGTAGACAATATTTCTAAAATTTATGGATCCAGGCATAATAATCATAGAGAATTCGAAATCTGAATTTCCTGTTATATTACTTGGAAGGAAGAAAAATCTAACATAAAAACAACAACAACAATTTTATTCTTTACATTCACATTCCAAGGAGTACATAGCTCGCCCCGAGAAAAGCTGGAAGGCTATACCAGTCATGACGGGGCAATTAAATTAACTCGACAAAGCCATCGAAATTGGGATTCGAACTTGCGATGGACCCTCCGAGTTCTGGATGGTTATGTTCAGTTATGTTCTCTGATTAATCCTAAAGACTTAAATGCTGTCTTTACAATCGTTTGCCAGCATTATTGTAAAAACTGAGTCTTTGTATACTGACAATCAGCCTTTTCGGGAGAAATGGTTACTAACGATTTTGATTTTTCATAAGAAATTACTGATACATTTTCGTGGAATCTTTCGTTTCATTACATTGTTTAACGGCTTATTTCGCAAAAAGATCATCAATTTTATTCATTTTTACTGAAAATAAGGATTCTGTTCCGTCAATAAACAATAAAAGCCACATTTGAAAGCTTTGTTATCTAACAATGATTATGCTGGTTAGTCAGATAAAACCGAGATCGCCGGCTCTTTATCGGTTTCAGGTCTTTTAAAAACCACCGCCGGCACGTGCATGCGGGTCGATAAATATTATGTTTGTCGGGCCGCTAGCTTTATTGCTCGGTATATGTAGAGTATAAATAAGGTTTCAGTTCGAAACGACTCTTCACTCAGTTTGTTGCTCAACTGTACTGTGAAAAGTTATCAGTTCAGTCAAATGGATTGTGCTCAGTTGAAATCTATCATTTCCCTGGTGGATTCTCTTGTACGTAATACTCATGTCAGAAGGTCACGTGCGCTGTCATCATATCAAGTTCCTGTTGGTGAACCATCCTTGGCTCCAGTATCCAGCATGTCTCTAACGGACTTCTCCATCTGCAGTATCCTGGGTCTAGAGCCTGAAATCACCCAATCTCCCTCAAGTTTCGGTAAGTTAAGAGTTCCATCGTTAGATACTCGAGCCCTTAATTAGTTGAGAACATCATTTGGCAATTGTATCAATACATTTCTCTTTCCATATAAATTTGTATCCCGTTGTCTTTCTTCAATTGTAATCCATTTCGGAAACAGAAAAAAGAGAAATATTCAGCTTTAAACAAGAGATTTCTGCTAGTTAAAGCTAGCCATTAGTTGCATCATATAATAATATAATGAAACAAATTTTAAATATCTATCCAAACCGAAAATTGGCCTTAGGAAGAGACATAAAAACATGTGTCTATGTTAAAAAAGGACTATCTGTCTCACACGGCATTTAAGTAGATTAAGAGGAAATAATACGCGACATGCGAAAGATTTAAAGTCTATTCTTCTTTAATTTACAGAAAGCAACAGTGCCACCAGTCCGCCGTTACCGCCTTACTCCGACTGTGCAAGTCCGTGTGTCAGCCACAGGGCAACCAGTCCACCGCTAACTCCTTACTCTGACATCGCAAGTTCCAGCAGCGATTGTGACAGTGAGCCCGATCAAGCTTCGACTCCAACCGAACATTCAACGAAGAAAAAGCGACAGCGCACGACTTTCTCAACGATCGAAGTTTGGGAGCTGGAACAAGCATTCAGACGGCGGCCATATTTGCTAAAGGAAGACGAGGAGGAACTGGTACAAAGACTCGGAATTACCGCTAAAAGTCTTAAGGTGAGTTTCTATTTTCACGTTTCCTTTCATGAACGTAAATTTCAAGACACAAAGAGCATTTGTAACCTAAAATGAAATGCAATTTCAGCTCGATTTTGTTCTTGACCAAATCATTTTCAGTTTTGCCGGGAAGCAAGATATGTTTATCGATTGACAGTTTGGCAATTGCAATGTGATTTTTCACTCCGGTCAGAAAATGTTTTGAATACAAGTATGTTTTTGTCGGACAGTAGTTGCATGTAATCTTGCAAAGTTTTGCTTCATGTTAGTCATCGTTCTTTTCTAAACCATTCATGTTTTTTAGCAATTTTGATTGAAATTCTTAATTAATTGAACACTTCATAAGGCAATTTGAACGTTATTTTGCTGTCAGAAAATGTTTTGGAATTTATACAAATTATTATAGGTTCTGTGTGTTGTGTAGATTTTCCCTGTTATTGCCCTAATTGAGTTAATAGGTCAGATTTTTGTTCTCTTTCTTGCAGTATTGGTTTCAAAACCGACGAGCCAAATCAAGGAAACTGGAGAGAAAGATTTCATCGGTCTGTCAGACCCGCCCGTCAAACCAGTTTGTAAGCCGACCCTATTCAGTTCATTGGAAACAAGGCGAACGAGTGTCCTGTCCAGCGATGGAAAGCTACTTTAGAGATACAAACCAGAAGACAGTTGTCAGTCGTCAACTGTCAGTCAAGTCAAACCGTGTACCCAAGTTCCACCCCGACCAGTTCACCATCAGACCTGCTGAGCCCGCAATACTACCGTACAGCCGTGCCCTCTACAGATATCAACCATACTAAACTAAGACTTTTGTTTAGTGTAAGATTGTGCTGAATTTGATAAGTAGGCTAAAGAATTGATGCTAAGAACATGTTACAAATATCATAAGTTAGACGTAATAGCTCGAATTAGATAGCATTGGATATATCGGATCTAGTAGTGTAGGAGGAAAAGTATTTTTAATAGTTGCTGTGTAAATAATTCTAGAAAGGAAGCTGGTAGTGTTGTAAATAAAACAGTTTTCAGTAGTGATACCATGAAGTTATTTGTTAATGGTTGATTTTCTTTTATAATTTGTTGAACGGATGAAGAGGGTAAGGAAGACTTTGGAACAGGCTAATTCTACCTTGGGTGCAAAAATCGTAGCGTGCCATTTTTGAAAAACCCTTTATTTGGATGTTATGATTGTCATCTAGTTTACCGCAGCCGACGTCTTATTTCAGTGCATTTTGTTACAATAATCTACAATTTTAGGTTTCAGAATCAAATACTTGTATTACTGAAGTTATTTAACAGAAGCAAAGCCCATATTTAAAGATTGGGTCATTTGTGGTTTAAGCGATGTAAGTGTAACACCAGGCATTAAGAAGTCGCGTCTTTTTTATGTCGCGGTCTCCTCCTATAATCCCTATCCTGTTTCCACAATCTTCATCTACTTTTTGCATTGGATAAGCCATCCTGCCTTCCATCAGCCAACCATTTCTACAAATAAAAAAAGACAAAGTGCAACAAAATGCACCATAATGTGAACATTGAATTAAATATCATGATTATTATTATGAAAGTGGAAAAGATCCTCGCAGTTGAATATTAAACAACCTTCGCGGTTGAAAAGAACCTGAAAAATCCAGGCTTGACCGCGAATTGAATTCAACCCTCACCTTTGCGATGACCGGGTGCAACGCTCTCTCCGATCCATAAAACTAACTTAAAACCAACTTGAGAGAAGGTCATTGTGAGTTGGTAGCTAGTATACCCGATGGTGGAAATGACATGAAAGGAAATGTATGAAATGACTCATATTACGACCAGTGGATAAAGATACTGATGAAAGTGGAAATGATCCTTGCAGTTGATATTTTCTTCAGGTTCTTTTTCAACCGCTTAGGTTGTTTATGGAACTGCGAGGATCATTATCCGCAGTTGAAAATATAAGCCATTTCTCAAAAACACAAAAATGGAACAGTGGAAGAAAAGGTGCACTCTCTGAGGCTCACTCTCTCTACTAGTCAGTACTAAAAAAATGTCTAATTCCCGCCGCTCAATCATGAGGCTTTACCAGGGGAAATGCAAGTGTTCTCATAACTTACTACTCTTTAGTTGCTTTACCTACAAATCTGAAGTCCAGCTTGCCAGGCAGCGGTTAGTTGATCCAAAGTGGCGAGAGACCCGTTGAGTATTTCACACAGTCGCATAGCCTCAAAATAGTTGAGTTGAAGCTTGCCCACTTGTGCTTGCATAACGCCTTGTACATGTAGCTGTTTTACAACCTCGATGTGAGATTCGTCTGGAATAAACCAGAAAACGCATAAACTTCGGGAAACTTTTCTCGGGGAGAATTCGTGTTCCATGGTCTTAGAGGCCTGAGGAGTCTTAGCCCCATTTCCGAATGTTCTCGGCAGCTTTAGTTTTCGAAAGATAATCTCGAAATTTCTGATCTTCTTAAAGCTTAATTTTTGTCGCTAGGTTAATTAGTGGTCGGTACTTTAAAAGCCTTACCAGAAATTTGCTTATCAGAATGCTCCATTCAGTTATCTTTGAGAATTATTACTAGTTAATTGATTCAAAGACATTTAAATGATGAGGGTTGAAAAATTCTTGGATCTTGGTGGCATTTTTACTCAGAAAATAATGAACTCTTGAATAGAGTTTGTGAGACAATGTTCGTCCACACAGACGGCAAATAGGCCCCAAGATTAATTCACGAGTGGCAACTTTAAGTCCAGAGAAAAAGTGAATCAAGATAAGGAAGGGAATTCTCATTGCTCCTGGTTTCCAACGTTTTGGTCGGTGAATCAAGAATTCTTACGGGCATTTGCTGGGAAAATATGGTCATTTTCGACAAAATTTAACCAAAATTTGTCGAGATCATTACAAGGAAACGCTATCTTACAAGTAATCCTCTTTCTGAATTTCAAACCGGAATCTGTTCCGTTGCTAGCCTGGGGTACACGCGTTTTCTGTGTGTGGGTGCAGGCATTAGAATTCCGTGACGGTCTGACTGAGACCTTAAAACTGATGCTTAACATTTATTTAGAAGTTTTCCTTTCTTCGTGGTTTATACTAGAGAAACCTTTTTGTGTCACCTATAGAAAATTAAACGTAGCAACTTACTGACGTTGCATTTGTGGTCAATGTAAGGTAGCACTCTAATTTCCAGAGAACAATTGCACGTGAACATCTCCAAGGTTGGGCCGTTAACACACGATCCACCGTTCCGACATGGCGACGACAGACAGGGCAAAAATCTGGTAAGATCCTGTAAGTACAAGGTAATAATGCTTGTAACTGAGCGTTAAGAATTAACAGCGTTACTCGGCCCAAGATAAGACATGTCTGGTGTGACAAAATACACTTTTGATAGATCTACAATAGTTTTTGGAACTCGCCTTTCTGTCTCTGCTTAAAAATTAGAAAACGGCCCGAAATATATATTACTTCTCATGTTTATCGTAAAAAAGCGACAGCGTTTGCTTTCGTTTAAGAGAAGCTTACTTCACTGAATGAGAAGGGGAAAAGAGTCATCAAACTCTTCTGAGAGGCAACGTAACCGAGTGCGGGTGAGTTCGTCGGACTTTCAATCCGGCGGTCCGGGGTTCCATTCCCGTTCCGACCACTTAAGCTGGATTTGTTTTTCAGTCTTCCGGAATATGATTGGCTATGTAACGTTTTTATTTAGACAACTGGCCTCCTGATAGTTGGCAGGGGTATTTTATCCTGTTAAGTTCTATCTGGATTATTTGTTTCTAATTATTTCAGTAGAATGCTTATAAAGTAGTTGGTGCACATTAACTACAACCAGGAGCCATAATCGGGATAGGGGACCGCAGCTGGATATCTTTTCCAGTAGTGGGGTTGGTTTCATCAAAATAGCCAAATGTACTATTTTTAGGAAAAAAAAGTGCCATCTCGTGTGACACGCGCGCGCAATATTTGCGAGGGCGACGAGAAAAGGTTAAACAAACAAAATGGCGTCGGAAGTTTCTTCCGTAGGAGATGAATAAATTCCATTTCTGTCATCCTCTGAATTTGAGGCAAGACCTTGAGGAGAAACCCTTTGACAATAACTCTAAATGTGATGACTGCGGAGTGTGATTCTACTTATGTTATATCAAACAGCGTACTGACAGTGTTATTGACAAATCCAGTGACAAAGAGATATCGCAGATCAGTCGTGCTAAGAATATCCCGTTCGGACTAAACAAACAAAAGTGCTTGCGGGGAAAAGGAGGGCGGAAAGTTAACAACAACAACAAATCATTATAAACAATTTTCCTCAAATAAATCTTTGAATTCATAATAAATACAAATCCACCTTTCGTGCAGATGGTGTAGGGTCGACTCTCAGCTCTGAGCTGTTTAATTTTTCTTTGTATACTTATCTTTTTTTTCGTTTTGCTTTGTCGTTGTTTTGTTTTTAATCATGTTTTTTCCCCTTGGCTTGTTTCCCTTTATTCTTACTGCTGGCCCATAACAGCCTCGCAAGGTTTTTTGCGACAAACGGATTTCTAATAATGTTTATATAACATTGGCTCATTCTTCCACCGGGCATGCATTGTATATCGAGATATGAAGCACTTGGAAAGTTCAGTGAACACTCAAATAAAGTCGCAAAACGATCACCTATCTCTTAAAATCCCACACGAGATCCGTGTGAATTCGCAGGTCAGCCGCTCGAGTTTGTGACGTTGAGGGTGGCACAGTTTGTTCTAAAAATAGCACATTTGGCTATTTCGATGGAACCCCGCACTTGAGGTCTTTATTATACTACCCCGATTATTGCTCCTGGCTATAACAAACTTTAACCTACATTTTAACTACGAAACTTGGCCAAGTTCGAAAATTTTTGTCAGTATATTTTTGTGAATACTTTTTTTGAACCGAAATGAAAATATTTCGCGGATAATACTGAAGGAAAAAAAATGATCTCTTACCCTTGAAAATAATACTTACAGACATTCTCATGCCGTAATAGACAAAATTGGTTCTATTTAGCAGCTTGTGTGGTTCAAGAGCTCCTTCAGAATTGCTAAGCTCACAAATGTGTAATCCGTTGGTGGCTATCCGACCAAAGTTAAATGACAGGCAACTTCCTTGAGGCATTTGCAAACACAAGAAGGCACAATCCAGTCCACTTTTTGTCTTCTCTACCTTGGTTATGTTACCCACATGTGATGCTGACTCTATGCTGTAAAATAATGCTTCTTTTCGTTTATTTCTAGCGGCTGATACTTCAGGGTCAAAATCCAACAGTTGAAGTAATAGAAGCATTGACTTCAATAGGTTTGAGAGGAAGGGACGACAAAGGCAATTACAAGCCATTTGTTTGCCGGCCAGATTCAGTCTGCAATAAATTAAAACGCAGGAAAGTTTGAAATCGTAGTGGCAATATATTTATTTATCCCGTTCAAGGCAATTTTTAGAGTTTCACTTGTGTTCATTTATTTATTTCTTTCACTGGTTTCAGTTCATTTGTGTTATGTATTTATATTTAAAGGTTATAGTACAAAACTAATTTAGTAAAAAACCCCATGACTTTGCTAGCAGAGAATGTTTACACTCTGAAATGGGCTGATTCCACTTGCAAGCCTTCCGAGAATCTGTTTTATGTCAACTACGTAGTTACCTCGAAATTAGCAAAAGTAAATAAATGAATGATAAAATAAAGAAAGAAAATAACTGGATAACTTTTTACTTAAACCAATCACTTAAAATCAGCATTGGGAAATCTTTTTAAAGCAGCTGCGTTACCTGTTAAGTCCCGCTCTCGTAAGATGATGTCCTCCCGAGCCAGACATTCTGCCAAAAGGTAAAAATGTTTACCATCAGTGATGGCTGGCAAAGAGTAATAATTAATAATTTATACAATAATACAAGGTGCTAATTGGCTCGAAATCTTTCTAAATAGTACCGGTAATTACTGTATTTAGAATATAACTTTTCTCTAGTTATTATATTTACGCTAATTAGCCCTCTTTGACTCAATTGTATATTCAAATTAGAAACTGTTACCTTGAATGCGTTGAGGACCACAAATTTATTTATAAGAGAAAAGAAAAACTTAACCTAGTTTACCACCATTCTTGAATAAGGTGTAATCATGATTTTGGTTATTATTGTTCATAGCATTGTTTACTAGCAGGAGTTAGCCGTCCGGCCATCTAACATGTCTGTGCGTAAGTAAATTCACACTAGAGAGTGCTCTTTATTTATATGTAAACAAAATATGCCAGGGAATTTACTTCGAACGACAGTTCAAACGGACACTTCGATCCAGCAATAAAAGATAGAATATAGAAGTGAATGGCTTTGAGAGAAGTTTCCGGCGCTCAAAATCGAGACGTTCATTGTTACAATAGAAAATGCTGCTACAAGTTTTCTAATAAGAGCTGATGATTAAGAGATTGGTAGGGTTAAGCTGAGGTTCATCTGCACGATCTGATCCAGCTTTTTCCAAGGGCTAGCAAATTCTGCTATACTCCCACTGGTAAAACAAATCATTTAAACACGTTCTACAGGGGTAAAAGAAAATTTATTGTACAAAAAGAGCGTTTTCAAGGAACAAAAGCCTTTAGTAATTTACGGTATTACTGGAGAATTTTATTTTAGTTACCCGGCCCACAATGCTGCGTGTTCAATTGCGAACAAGAACGCTCTTAGTAGATGTGAGTCTCGCTTGCTTGGAGATAAGATAAGACATGAGGAGGCGATTAGACCCACGAGCGGTCATCCTTCCTTCCTCAGAGCGACGCGCTGCGAACGAAAAAGGCTACTGTGACTCAAAAGAGAAATAAATAAGAGACTGCTCGGTGTCTAGGGGTCGATTAATTGTACTTGAAACAAGATTTCCTCGTTAAAAGTTCAAGACGCAAAATAGTGAAATTGTAAAATTGTAATTGTATAATTTTGCAATTTGTTTACCCACGGAGCACTAAGGAGTTCATAAGAAGTCGTTGAAACGTGTCCGTGCGTTCCAGATCGAATTGGAATTTGAAAGTATTGGTTTTTAAGGAGAGGGGAAAACCGGCGTACCCGGAAAAAAAACCTCTCGGAGCAAGGGAGAAAACCAACAACAAACTCAAAACTTGTATCCCTGAAAACCATACCCCGTTCAGCGGCACATAACAGTCTAGGCCATTTAAGGGACTCGGTGCCTTCGACCCTCCGCGTGGCTGCCCCTAGTTTGTAGTGCAATAAAGGTGATGTTGTAGTTTTTCCGGAGAGCCTTGCCGAAAGTGTTTGGGCAATTTAGAAGGGAGCAACAAGTGACAACTTGGTTTTCAGAATTTTGAATGATATTTTCTTTCGATTTAATGACCGAATTAAAAGGGAAATCGAATTTACAATGAGCAGCCTGTACTGGCATTGATGAAAGCGGAACGGCATCCTAGGGCCGACAAAAATGAATAACTCCTCTGTAGTGCATGTGTGGTTTATGAAGAAAACGCATAAAAAAATCCATAGTACATTAAATTTGATCAAATGGGGCACAGATTAGGCTGGCTTTTAAGCCGCTTAAGGGTCCGGGCGCGGATGGGTAGGAAAGCATAGAAATTTAGCGATCGAAAAGTGCGGCTTAATAGTTCAAACCATTGCGAGTTGATTGGAACCAAAACGGCCAATCAACATGACAGCGCACATAGTTGGCAACAGATGAGCGCAATTATTAAGGAGAGGTTTAGGGCGTAACTTGCAAATAAAATTGCAGGGCTGCCTATCAGACTTGCTTACTGCGGGACTATCACAGCTATCAGACGTGGGTTTAAATCTATTATTTTGTGTTTTCAACAGATCGGATAATCATCAACTTACAATATTGCAAAGGAGAAAAGAAGCGAGAATAGCAAGTATACATCTTTTGTCCAATTCTCCATTGAGCTTGGGCATCCTCGGAGGTCTAAGTGAGGAATTACTGAGTGAATCGCGCTAAAAAAACTGCAACGTGGATCTTTAAGCCGGTTAAATTAGTGGTAATTTGGGCTTTTACTAAAAGTTGAGCTGAACCGGCCTAACTGTCATTGTAGGCTATTAACATACTTTGTTTTACTTGCTCATAATAGACGACAACATTCAAGAAGGTGTAACGAAGAACGAAGGATTTTGCGAGTAGCAGAGCAAGTGAGTGGTTTCACAGCTCGCGAATTGAGCGTCTCTCGTGTTCTCAAGAACATTCTCTCTAGACATTACAAAGCCCAACAACTTGCTTATATCTGAAAATATAATATTTTTTTGTGAAAGGCCAAGACAATCTCCAAAACATAACAGTTACTATTAATATAATTTATTCATAGAAAAGTTAAGGACATTACTTTACTTAACCTCTTGGACTAAACTTCCACTAAATAACCGTTAAGCTTCAAAAGCTCTAAAATTTAACCGTCAACCATCCAAACAGGGACAAATATAACCGTCGACCTTCAATGCAACCACAACATTAAGACCCTCCTAATACCAATAAGTTATGGCTTATTGAGCGATTCATCCGTCTTATTTGAGGTAATTAATCGTTTGACGTTTCAGTGTTTAAAAAAACCGTCGCGTGCCATTTCTGACAGGTCCTTTATTCGGATATTATGATTGTCATCCTGTATACCGCGGCCGACGTCTTATTATTTCATGCCATTTAAAAAAACCGACTGTCCGCGCCGTTTAATTAAGTTAACTGTTCTAGAAATCGGCAACCATGCAGGTCAATAAACAAATTGTTTGTCGGGCCGATAGCTTTGTTGTTTGTTGATTGACAGATGGCAGAGTGCCGACGACGCGAGAACGTATAAATATGGTTTCGGTTCAACTTAACTCTTCACTCAGTTTGTTAGTATCAGATCCAGCTAATTAAATCTGTTGAAATGGAGTGTCATCAAATGAAATCCGTTATTTCACTTGTAGATTCTCTTGTACGTTCTACGCATGTCAGTAGGTCCCGTATTCGCACCAAGTCACCCACGGACTTCTCCATCTGCAGTATCCTGGGTGTAGAAAGTGACGTCACTCAATCTTCTTCGAGTTCTGGTAAGTATAACGTACGTAACTACGACGTCATTTGTATATGCAGTTATTCCATCAGGCTTTTTCTACACAGTTTAATATAAATTTCACTTTGTTAATCGAAAGTCTTTTTTGTTGTTTTAACATGCCTGTTTGAAAGTTTTATCGACTTTCGTTACTTAAAAAAGTCTCCAAGTCCATATAAACTATACGAACCATAAATTTCCCAACCACTTCGAAGACATAAACAACGAAAACACAGTGTGTTTTACTGAGAAAGATCTTACAGTACTTAAACAATAAAAAGGTATTTAGGACGAGTTTTCAAGCAAGTGTTAATTTTTCTTCAACAGAATGCAACAGTGATACCAGTCCGCCGTTATCGCCCTACTCCGACTGCGCGGCAAGCCCCCGTCCAAGCTACAGTGCAACCAGTTTACCGTTAACTCCTTACTCTGACGTCAAAAGCTCCAGCAGCGATTCTGACAGTGAGCCCGATCAAACGAAGAAGAAACGACAACGTTTCTCGCCGATCGAAGTTTGGGAGCTGGAACGAGCATTCAGACGGCGGCCATATTTGCTAAAAGAAGACGAGGAAGAACTGGTACAAAGACTGGGAATTACGACTAAAAGTCTGAAGGTGAGTTTCTATCATTCATGTTTCCTATCATGAGCGTAAATTACAGGAAATAGTGCGCATTTGCACTCTAAGAGGAATGGAATTTCAGTTAGATTTTGTTCTTGATCATTTTCAGTTTTGCCGGGAACGGTAAGTTGCAAACGCTCGGTGCGGGACTTTAAGCTATGATTATCGATTCAAGGCTCGGCAATTGTAAAGTGATTTTTCAAATGCATTGAAGCAAATATGCAATTGTCGGACCATGATTACATGTAGTCTTGCAAAGTTACACTTCAAATCAGGCATGTTAGTCATCGCTATAATTTCCTCAATCGGCTCTTGTGCTTGTGGTGAATCTTTGAAACGTGTGAAGCCATGGTATTTTCTTTATATTATGTGAAATTTCAATTATATTAATTTTACAATTCACAAGGCAATTAATAAATAAACGCGCTATTTTGCTGTCAGAAAGTTTTTTGGAATCGATACAAATTATTATTGGACTGTGCTGTGTGTTGTGTAGATTTTGTCTAATGTTGCCCTTATTCAGTTCATAACTCAGACTTTTGTTATCTTTCTTGTAGTATTGGTTTCAAAATCGACGAGCCAAATCGAGGAAACTGGAGAGAAAGATTTCATCCCTCTGTCAGACCAGCCCGTCAAACCAGTTTGTTAGCCAACCCTATCCAGATCACTGGAAACAAGGAGAACGAGTGTCCTGTCCAGCGATGGAAAGCTACTTTAGAGATATAAACCAGAGAACAGTTGTCAGTCGTCAACTCTCAGTCAAGTCAAACCGTGTACCGAAGCTCCACCCTGACCAGTTCACAATCAGACCTGTTGAGCCCGCAAGACTACCGTACAGCCGTGCCCCATACAGATACCAACCATACTAATTTGTATTGACTAGTGTACTGAATTTGATATAAGTGTCAAAAGAGCGAAAAAGAGTTTACAGATATAGTAATTATGATGTCTAGTGTAATAGGAGAAAAAATAAGTTTAGTTCATTGCTTTGTAAATAGTTCTAGCACTGAAACTGGTGGTGTTGTAAATAAATCAGTTTGTACTAGTGTCTGTGATAACATGTATGTAGTTTAATCGCCGTTGTTTTATCGGAGAAGGGAGGGTGAGACTATGAAAACAAGGTTGGCTGCTCAGAGGGTGTGGGAGGAGGGGGCCGGGGGGCATTAAAGGGAAGTTTAGGTATAGTTGTGCCCCCGAGGCCTTTGATCCTGTCCTCAAAAGACAAGTTTCTGATTTCGCTACTCTGTTTTAGACAAGAGACCTTATTTCTAGTCTCCCTCGCAGCCGTTTTATGGATGGGGGAGCGTTGCGTGACTTCCAAAAAACGGCTGCTAGGGAGACTACCTTATTTCCCGACCCTGATTTATTTTGTTTCGCACAAGAAATTAAGCGTTTCTAAAAGTAACATCATGAGATTAGAATTTTTAAAAAATACATTGTTGGTTCTTCTCATGTGGACTGAGCATCGTCAATCTTTACTCTCTTTTTAAAGATTCCGGTCCGAAAAGACACCTTGTTCGAGACGCAAAATAGTGAAAGTGTATCCCTGAAAACCATACCCTGTTCAGTGGCACATAACAGTCTAAGCCAATTAAGGGAAGCGCCGCCTTCGATCCAACGGGGTTGACTCCCTTTGTAGTGCGATAAAGTTACTGTTGTAGTTTTCCGGAGAGTCTTGCGAGAGGTACTTTGTGCTGCTGCGGTTATTTAGAAGGGAGCAATAAATGACTTGGCTTTTCAGAGATTTTGATTGATATCTGCTTTAGATTTAACGACCAAATTGAAAGAGAAATCGAATCATTTACGATAAGCAGCCTGTACTGGGATTGATGAGAGCTGAACGGCATCCCAGGGCCGACGAGAATGAATGACATTTCTGTCACCGTGTGAAATCATCATGAGACAGAGCATAAAGGAGGGAAATGCATAGCACATTTATAAAATTTATATACAGTTATATATATTCATTTATTTAATTGGAAAAAACGTAATTATTAAAAAGTGCCGCATAATAGTTCCAACCAAACAATGCGGGTTGAAACCTAAACGGCCAATTCAACATTAGAGCGCATTAAAGGGCGCCACTTGCAAAATTTGGAGGGATGCTTATCAGTCTTATTGGGGGACTATCACAGCCAAGAGATTTGTTTTAAATCTGTTTTTTTGTTTGTTTTACAGATCCAATAATTACCAACCTACAATGTTGCAAAAGGGAAAAGAGAGTATAACCTGTTCCAGGCTCTCAGATAGTGAAAAAGACGCGAGAGTGAAAGACACGCGTAAATATGAGCGCGTGAGAAGGGAAGATGAGATTTCCTCCCGTTTTATTTTCGTGTTCGCGCTTTCTCAATTTCGCGGACCAGACTATATCTGGGAGCGAGTGAGTCTTTTGCCCAATTCAGTGTGCGGGTGTGAGGGTCTTCGTGCGAGATTAGCAATTGCGCTAAAGAAACAGCTTCAGAATTTGTGTAGATCTTAAACTTCAAGAAGGTAATAATTTGGGCTTTTTTCCCCTGGAAAAATTAGAAGTTGAGTAACCGGCCGAACTTTCATTTTACGCAACATGTTTGGTCTCTCTTGTTTACAATAGATGACAACGTTCTAAAAGGTGTAACGAAGAACGAAGGTTTTCGCGGGTTGCAACTCAATTGAATCGTTCGCGAATTGAGCGTTTTAATGTGAGAACTTGTTATGTCCTAATACAAACAAGTTATCGTTTATTGAGCGATTCCTCTAAACCCCCCCCCCCCCCCCCCCCCCCACAAAAGTTCTCGGGAGCCCGCCCCCCCCCCCCCATCCCCTTTTTTTTTGCCTCCCCCCCCCTCCTCTTTACACCCCCAACAAACCACCAGACAGAAAAACAATTTTTTTTCTCGGCGGCTCTTCTCGTTTGTTTTTTGGCGTGACATTGGTAAGAACTGACACAAGAAATAGT
>CALNXI010000699.1:0-39842 GCA_942486025.1 Porites evermanni | reverse complement strand
TTTGCCCCTCACAGTGATTTTGTTACCTCTGCGTCCTGCATCCCTGATGCACAAGAATCCCCAAGACGCACAATATTTTGTGGTATGCATCACGTGGACGCAAAGAATGATCAGTCAATCAGAAGATGTTTTTGTAGAAAACCCTGTTTGTGTAAATTTCTGTGGCTGTTTATAAACGATGCTTATTTCTTTTACTCTTTTTTGTGCTTTACAATAGATAGAGGATATTACATGGCCGCGTGGAGATACGAAATTTCTCTTCGAGTCTTGAAATATTTTTTCAACAGGAGAAGAGAAATTTTGTATCTCCAATCGGCCATGTAATGTTCTATTTATTATATAAACACCAATGAACTACCAAACCATTTCACTTTAATAGTTCTTTGGTGTGAAAGGCGCTATTTATTATGTATTCATAGCAACGGTGATATTTTCACATGTGAAGACAACACATTATTTTCACATGTGAAGATATCAAATTTTCGCACGAAAGCTCACCTGGTATCTCATTGGTGTTTATATAATAAAAGAAGTTTAATTTATTTCAGTAAACTGTAGTGCAGAGTTTTGGAGTCTGACTTCAAATTAACTGTGTGGTTACAAAAGACCCAAGGACTCATTTTGTTTTGTACTGGGACTCAGTGGTTCTAAACTGGGACTCATGATTTTGAACAAGATGAGTCCCAGGACTCACCATACACTACTGTAACTATTTGTAACAAAATCACTACCCTTATTAGAAATATCTGGATTTGGGAAATGTGTGATACTATCTTGACAAGTACCCGACAATTTTACCTCAAGAAAGGGTAGTAAAATACCAGGGCTCAGAAAAGACAGTCTTGTCTGGGACGACTGGATTTTCTCACTGGGTTTAAAGTTCATTTGACAAAAGGAAAAGTCATCCTCTAACTGAATCATTAATTAATACAAACAAGTAGTTGCCCTGGGCAAGCAAAATGTGAGAGCTACAAGCCCAAAGGACAAGCTGGAATTCACAACAATTTTTTTTCTAGCTCTAAAATACATATTTTGCAGTGCTAATAAACATGTTAGTACATTAAAATCTTCACCTGTGGGAGTAGTAGAAACCAACTTCTTCCACCAATGTGAAAATCCCAATTTCAAACAACACCCAGTGGAAACCTGGTAGCTCAGTAGAGAAAGAGCAACCTCTTTTGAGTAGAAAAGGATGGAGTACTATAGACACAAGACTGCCAACCACTATCTGGTTAAACAACACCAGCTTCACTGCACGCCAAAGCTTCTTAAGGTTGAGCTAAAGAAAAAAGGAGACTGTTTTCTAAAACTCAAGCATATAATCGGTCCGGGTGAACTGTCCTATTTGCAGGTTGCCAAGTTAAAACTGTTTTTTTGCTTTTGAATAATTCTTAAATATTGTTATCATGAAAGATATTATTCATCATGGTACGTGTATAAGTGAATTTCCTTGTATTTCTGGGGGTCCATAGGATGGCTGGACACCCTTCTGGCTAAAACCTTGGTGATAGTAGAACTTTTCCAGGGCTCATGTGAAGTTTTCAAAACTTCATGACCAAAATTATGGCCGTTTTTATGCTAGAGACGTTAAAGTCATCTGAGACGTTAAAGTCGTCTTAAGACAACTTTAACGTCTAGTATAAAAACGGTAAATAAGGCAGACGACTTTAACGTCTTCTGTTAAGTGCATCCGAATGACGCACTTAACAGACGACTTTATTGTCTCAGACGTTAAAGTCCTCTGGTATAAAGACGGGACGTCGTAAACTAGGACGCATTTATGCTCAACTCGTCCAGAGACGACTGGGACGAGTGCAAAACAACATGGCGGCCAAGAAGAGCATGAAGGAGTCTCATGGTAGAAAGTGGAGTGAGGATGAACTTAAGGAGTTTGCATCTGTTCTCGCAGACGACCGAACTGAATTTGCATTAACTTTGAAGACTCTTGCACTCAAAAGGTCAGCTAATGTTCATATTTTTGAAGCCATTAAGAAAGAGCTAGATGCTCGTTTACAAGCGAAGACAACAACCAGTTCTAAGAGTTTTTAGAGTTTGAACAATTTGTTCGCATTTCGCAGGCTTGAAGTTCATTTTTGGCGCTGCTTTAACTCATGTCCAGTGTCTTCCGAGAGTAGAGCCTAGTCCTTTCTTTTTAGAAAAATCTACTTTTTTAAATAAGGTCGTCTACTTTTGTGCGTCACGTTTTTACACTAGACGACTTTAATGTCTCAGACGTTAAACGCGTCTAGACGACTTTAACGTCTCTAGCATAAAAACGGCCCATGTTTTGAGGTTTGAATTTTGTAACTTACGGGCTGATTTGTTCCATCTTGAATTTTGTACTGCAAAGCCCACTTTGGTCTACCAGTGAGGTCCATGAAGAGATAAAAACCACCAAACAGCCAAAAAAACAAAAACGTCACCACATTTGTTCCTAAAAAAAAACAAACAAAGCAAAATGTGTTACAGAAGCATGTTGTTGGTGCCTGCAGGTATATCATACATGTAAATCAAGAGGGATGCTTTAATATATATTTTTTTTGATAATATTTTTTGGTAACAATTTATTATAAACGAGTCAAAATTTTGTCTAGAGCTTAATCACTGGTAAAGGTATAGAAATGGTAAATTTATGACTTTGCGAGGCCACGGTTTCAAAATTTGTGAATAAGACTGATGAAAATTTGAGACTTCGAGGCCCATCAAAAACGATTCCAAAATTTCGAGAATGGTTCAAAACTTTCCAAGACCAACGTTTTTTGAGGAACCATTCTAACTACCCCTCCTGGCCTGAAACAGTTTGTCTAATACTGAAGATTTTTATGTCACCTTCATAACAAGGATATCTTTAGCTAGAGTGATGATTACTGCACGTAATAGAACCTACCTACAACTGAAAGTAAAAATTCATCTCCACCGAATAATGCATGCACTTTCTTCCAGCAACCTTGCCAGAAGTCACCAGATGCACCCCAGAACCTCTCTACTTGCCTGGGAAAGAATCCAAGAAAATTACCTCCTTTTAAAATAAAGATAACACTGACATCACTGACATTAATCTTTAGAGTATCTACAAACTTCAAATGGGAAAATTTATGTATCAATACAGATCTGGCTTACTTCCTTATAGCTTCAATAACATGTTTTTGGTGACACGCCAGGTGCATTCTTATGGCACTAGAAGTTAGGAGCATTTTTATTTACCACAATGCAGGACTAATATAAGAAAGTTCTTCATCAGTTTCCAAGGTCCTAAATTTTTTAACTCTCTTAGTTTTGAAATTCGAAATGCAACAAGTACTGCTTCCTTTAGTTGTAAGCTGAAAGCATTCCTCTTATCATAAATAGTAATTTAAACATATATTATAATTATATATGTTTTTTTTTTTTTACCTTTGCTCTTTTATTTTCATTTTTTTTTCTTTTTGTCATTTCGCTTTTTTTAGCCTAGAACTATGATTAGTACGACTATCTAATATATTTATTTTAAGATTTACTGTAGCTCTGCCATTGATTTTCCCATGTGTAATTATGATAATATTTTGTTCTAATTATCTAACTGAGGGAGCCCATTCCTTATTAGCCCGGTGGCTTCTCTTGAGCTTCCTCGCCATGAGAGTTTAAATAATTAGATTTTATTTGATTTTATTTGATTTTATTGCAAACAAAACAAAAATAAAAAAATAAAAAATCACTTTCCAATAAACTAATGTAATGATTGCTGTGTTGCAAACAAAAGAGGCTTCTGCGAATATCACTCTGGCTTTGTCTTAAATGACTACAGACTAGAAAACATATTAATTTATTGTCTCTAACCATGTAATTGTGTTCCTTGCTGCAGCAAAACAAATAAGTGCTGTGCCAACAACAAATGCAGTTTTTTTCAAAGCTGCAATTATGTTCTGCTTACCATCCTAAAAATGACAAAAAAAAGGGCCAAGTTTGAGGTTTTACGAATATCATTACCTTAGTACAGTACTTCACATATCTCACATCTACACTTTAAAAGGAATAAAAAACTCTTAGAGCAAAAGATTTATAAAAGATGAATGTGTAATTATTGAGGTGTTAAAATTCTGACACTGTAACAACTTCCTGTGAATGAGCTTATCATTCACCTGATTCTCCATCAGATGAAATTCTATAAGTTTATCAACTGAGGTTACACTGTAAATTATGTAGATTCAGGCCCCCATCCAGATTAGTGTTTCCTTAACACTTTAAATCTCCAGAGTGACAAACATATATTTTCTCCTAACTATATCAATGCATCAAAAGAGAAAATTATGAGAATTGACTAAAAAATCACCAAAACAAAAGTGCTTTGATCTTCTACCAATGTCTCTAAACCTGTTTAGGAAATGTACGGGGATCAGTTTTGAGAATTTGTATTTGGATATTGAGGGTTTAAGGGTCAAACCAGCATTTGCCCTTGTACATGTATGAAGTCCATTGTTTCCCATGGTTTCCAGTCTGTTCAAGTAGGGAATTTTTCATTTTTGAAAGACAGCACCAAGGCATGTGAGATTGGTTTATGTTTTTTGGGTAACTATGAGGGATATTAGGGTCACTAAAAATAGTCAGCAGCTGGAAAACTCAAGGCAAAATCAGCTGCCTATTTAACAGGAAAGCCACCATTTTCAAACTTTCTAACAGCCCTGTTGGTAGTAAAAGTGCAATTAAGATTTTGTCACATTAATTGAGAAAACAGTGAGAGAAATACTTTACTCTGACACCATTCCACTCTTTGGCTTAAGTTCAGAAAAAAAAGGTAACATCCTCAAAAGAGCAAGCCAAAGTTTTTTCATCAACAAACATGAAAGGTACAAATTCTAATGAAAATGAAACTGCTCATACTGTTGATTGCATTTTCTTGTCTCTTGGCTTGGCCCATTCTGGTTCAGGTATTACTGGATAATCCACTTCTGTCATTGCTAAGAAAACAAAATAGAAATATTATTCAGGCAATATTATTGGCAATAAAAAATATAATCATCTCCACTTTGTTGCAGTTAAAAATATAGATACCTTACCAGAAGGAGTAATACAGGAGGGTATTTGTCCGGGTTTGTCTGTTTTAGTTCAATAAGTTGCAACTCACAACTAATTAAACAGAACAGAATCAGTCTCTAAGTGTTTCCCTCTAAAACATTGATATGTTTGATGTGTTTAATGAACAAAATCAATTCAGCATGATAAACTGCATGCTCAACCCACGCTTTATTGAACAGAACTATCCAAAACAATTCCTTTGGTCAAGTGACTGTTGAACCATGTAAGTTTGGCCCATAAATTCACTCTATGGTGGGGTTTTATTGGAAGTTGGAGTAGGCAACAATACTGTAATTACAATACAGATTCATTTACATAAGAGTGGATCCTGTAATATTAACTAGAATTTGCAAGTCATTCAAGCTCACTCAAGGTTACCATGCTTTCTTCCTTCAAAGATACAATCATAAATTGTATAAAAACATTTCTCATGATGTACTGTATTCACAACTGAATTTGACAGGATAAAAAAAATAACCCAACCTTGAACGACCTTAGATGACGTAACATTTATCTCGTTGTCTTGGAAAACTTTAGAGAAAACTTCCCGAGCCACTTACGTACATGGATGTGCTACGCCCCCAGAAACACCCCAAACAATTCCAATAGACTTTCTCTGGTTTAAAAACCCAACTAACTCTATCATTTAGCGACGTTAAATACCGAAAAAGTTCAGCATTGAGACCCGAAGTCGCTGTATCGATAAACTATTGAGCTCTGCGTCGATTCACTACTAAATTCCTCGATCTGTATCGGAAATTCGTAAGCGTCAGATGTTTTACGTAATATTTCTTTTATTCCAGCTTTCATCTTTTGCCCGAAAATAAATAACCAAATGACAAACGTAGGTACCTGATATTTGATAAATAATATAGTGTTACTCTTGGATGAGTCCTATAACTTACACCGCACTTTATAGCACATGATTTCATATGTTTGGACAATGATCAAAACAAGACATGTTGCCGCCATTTTCAATTTTGAACCTAAACTAACTTTTTCGATCCTCAAGCCTACAAGAAAAACCACATAGACGATTACGGAAGGAGATTTAGAGACAAAAAATAACGTTGAAAGTATCTCTTTACTTTTTTTGCCTTTTGAAGGGCGAAAAATAAGTGTTAATGAATAAACTGTAGAACGCGGAAAGACAGGTGATTTTGTTTGGCGGTCTGTTGTGATAAACGCGCGTTTCTTGCTACAGAGTCAGATAACTAGACAATTCAACTTACTTTACTTGGGCCTAAAGACCAATTTTCTCTTCCACCGTCCTCTTTTCTTAAAAAATTTCACCGATATTACCACAACCTGGAGTATCACGGCCGACACTCGACGGACAAACCCTTTTCGCTCACTTCAGGGCGCCTTCTCTGTGTTTTGTTGACATCGGTCATGTGACATTATTTGGGTCCAAAGTCCCACGAGGGATCGGCCCCAGATTGTTTCAATGTGGGGGTTTGTTATGACTCGGCGCGATTTTAATTAACTTCGATTCTTATGCTAAGATGACGGCACAACGATTTGCAAATCAATTGAAATTTTCTGTTCTCGTGATGTAAACAATAAATTCAATGACGCCACACAAGTTAAAGCACTAGCGCGTTCATCCGATGAGGTCGATGAGGCATGGACCCACACTGCAAAAAAATTTCGCGGGAAAGGGGCCTGAAGCGAGTTTCTAAACCTAAAACGGGCGTAAGCAAGTTTTAAAACTATTCTGAAAAAAAGTATTGAAACACTGCTGTAATTATTTTTGTCAATTTGTGTATCCTTCACTATAAGATAAGAAGCAGGTGTTTTTATAGTAGCAGGCTTTTTTTCTGTCCATAGTGGCTCCCGGTTTCTTGAAGGCCCTCATAAATGAGTAACCGAGTTTAATTGTCTGAACGAACGGTTTCAGACGGGTAACAAGGGTCGGAAGGGGTATTTTCGGGATCCGGGATTTGACCAAAATACCGTGCGGGATTCGGGAAAATGCAAAATATCTTGACGAGAAACGGGATTCCGACTGTTAGCCTAGAAGAATTGGGCACGGGATGCGAGACTTTTCCCCTTTCTCTCGGGAACTCGGGAAATCTTTACGTCCAACCACGCGAGCATTCAGTGGCTCTCTCCTCCGCAGAGGCCTCTTTGTGTCGCGGGAGCCTCTGCGGAGCAGAGAGATCCAGTGGTGTCTGCTATCACAGCAAACAAGAGTGGATGGTTATTAATGATTATCTGGTTGAAACTGTTAAGTTATCGACATCTAGACAAGCACACAGTGCAGAAGCCCCACTGTGTCGACCGCATGCCTGGAAAGTACACGTGGTGCAATAGCATTGCTTAAGCTCTTTTACACCCATGATTGTAAACTTGAGGGAGCTATTATTGTTTCATCAGCTAAATTTTGATGACGAGAGAGAAACGAGAGAGGCGCGCGAGCATAATGTTAAAAGGAGAAAAAGCGCTGGCCCCTTTGCGAACCAACAGCGCTCGCGCACGCTCTGATTGTCTAACAGGACTTAAAGCATGCAGCCTTCATAGCAAGCGTTTCCTTGTGACTAGGAGCAAAGAAAGACCAAGGAAAGACGAGGAACGGGATTTTCAGTTTTGGCCGGGCGAAAAATGGAACGAGAGCCAGAAAAATGTCCCATTTTTCGCACGGTCTTCAGGGTCTTTGACTCTTGTTCCCCGTTCTTTGCTCCGAAACCGCACGGAAACACTTGCTACGCAGGCTAATCAGATGTACTGTTCTCCACCCTCAAGATCGGCGCGGCGCAGATTCGCCCCGTTACAGAAATCGCGTAGCCTGAATTTCATCTGATTGCTTCGAGTCATTTCCTACGACTCGAATTCAGGCTAGAAATCGCGCCGAAATCACCCATTTCTTGTGTGTGAACAGAAGCGTTGCCGGCGCGAAAGCTATCTGGTGTAATGTTAACGTAGCCTTAGTCCTGGCTATGCATGTTCACACTAGTGCCTGGCACATGATACCGAATGGGTAAACATCACGTGACTGAAATGGGATAACCTGCGATCAGGCGTTTTTTTTTTGGGGGGGGGACCGCCCGGATCGCAGGTTAGAAATGGGAAAACAAAACATACAAATTAAAAAAGGTCTATTGGCTCTCGCCTTAACAGAGTTTCCTGGAACCTTTCAAAACGTTGCAAATCGTCTACATGAAAAACATTGTTTTGAAGTTAGCCCGGCTAGGCGGGTCACTTCTTGCCGAGCCAACTTTTTGTTTTTCATGTGAACCGTCCGCCTCGTTTTGTAAGGAAAAAGTTAGCCCGTTCAGGGTTGCCTGCGTAGCAAGCGTTTCGCAGGCTAGCTCAGGAAGCTAAGGGTTCTTCTTACTTGCGCCCGCAAACATGGCAGCTTAAACACAAAATACCATGCGCTAGCTTTCAGGCTTCTCGCTAAAATTATCTTTTGCCGCCTGTGAAATCGTTCAAAAATTTGTTCCGATTTTACCTTTTTTCGCATGAGCTTGAAGCTTATATTAGACTCTAAGCGAAAAGTTAACGTATTATTTTTCCAGATGGCTGGCACAAAAGACGACGTTCAAGGCGTTGCAGAACTGTTGGCAAAAACGAAAGTTGAGCAAGTGAACGTCGTTAGTTTCAAAGGAAAAAGTTTTAAGTTAGACTCCGAAGATGACGGTAAGAAATAAGCTTAAGCCTTTCGTATCCTAAAGGTGCGAAGAAAATCAGTCTTAATAACCTTCTGTAAAAGAAGTTGTCGCCAGGGGTTTTTATCATTCCTTAAGTCTATTTTGTAATTGGCTGTAGATGACATGGGACGGATATCAATTAAGCGGTATTAATAGTTTGGATCCAATACATACATGTGCTTATCTGCTTGGTTCAGTATTGTCTATTTATCATAAGTATTCATGTGATATTTGGTTCAAACCATGGTCAATTTGCTTACATGTTTTACTAGTTTGGTTAACTCGCTTACCACATGACTCGAGTTAATAAACCCTTCCACAGCGAAAATACATCAACACTACTAGAAGTGCCTGGTGGTAGGGGGATGGAGGGGGGGGGGGCGGAGGTGGGAGTTTTTGCACCACACCACACTACTGTCTGAAAGGATTTGTGACTTTCCAGAGCCATACTTGTAGCTTTGTGGTTTTTCAGCTTAGAATCACTCTTGAACCTGGCAAATGTTAATACTGTTAGTATGGCGTTCTTTCCGGCATTGATGGTTAATTTAGCTAACTGCTTAATAATAATAAAATAACAACAATAATAAATCATGTTGTTGACTATTGACGGCAGTGCTCAGTCATTTTTGACAGCCAGGAAAAAACAGCCTACAGATTCAGGCTAAAAGCTGTGATTTTATTGTGAACCCTGTGCTCTATTCCTCACCGTGGTAAGCTTGAGTAAAAAAATTCCATAACCCTTCATTTCACATCAAAATTATCCCTGTCAGTGTTTTACCATTGTCGTTGTGCTTGTCTTCGTTGCTGGGGTAGTTTCAATTCATATTATTTCTTTTGTGTTACTTGCCAACATTTCTTGAATGTCTTATATTGTTCTTTCAAGGCTTTCCTGAACATACCCTAAAATAGCCATTGACAATAGGTACAATGTAAGTTGGACATAGCTGATTCATAATAATTTTTATACATAGTTTGTTTAATTTACAGCTGTAGAGGTTGTAAATGTAATCAAGGCCAGTAAAGATGTTCAGGCATTATGTTTGGAGGGTAACACCATAGGTGTGGACGCTGCTAAGGCCATTGGAGAAGCACTTTCAACAAGAAAAGAATTGGAGGTGAGCTGTTAAGATTGGCGTCCATAATTCATATTATGAATACTGAGATCTCACAAAAAAAATTTTGGCAGGGTTTCCGGGGCAAGCATGCAGCTCTCACATTTTGCTTTGTGATTGATTTTGATAGAAGAATGACTTGCCTGCACCCTTGCCCACTGAGCAAGAGTCCAAGACTACCAGATGGGCCTTTTTTCTACAATCAGGGACACACACTTGTTTAAAATGCGTGCTTTTATCAAACGTTTAGTTAATTTATTATTTTACTCCTTTTAAACTCTGTAAATCCCCTCAACCCCCCCGAAATCAATGTTGTCTGAAGTCAAAGAAAGACTTGAGGGTTCAAAATACAACATTGATTTTGGGGGGGAAGGGGTTGGGGTAGATAGGTGAAGGGGATAGGCCCACTTTGCAAAAAGGGGACATTTTAAGGAAGTGTCTCAACACTTTTGTCCCTCATTTTAGCTCTGCTAGAAAACAGTGATGAAGTAACCTTTAAATAGAACTGAATGTGACATTGCATCTGATTTATTTTTCAGAGGGCACTGTGGAGTGATATCTTTACGGGAAGGTTAAGATCTGAAATTCCGCTGGCATTGGTATGTATAAACCATAGATACATGTATTATGCCAAAAAACCCTGTCTCTCCCAAGAATGCTTCAAATCCGAGTTCAAGAAAATTTAAAAATTCATTTTCTGAAATTATATGTTTAATATCTACTGAAATAAAGTGCTAGAGTGTGTGTTTAGAAACTGGCACACCTTTTAAGATCCTTTGGAAAACACAAAATTCTTAAGAAAATGCTTCAAACTATTTTTATTCTTTAAAAATTATACTGAAAAGCAAAATGTCCATAGAGTTTGTATGATAATTTAGAATAGTTGTGAACACAACAGCATTTTACTGTATTTTCAGACTCAAAAGTTACAACTACCGGTACTCTACATTGTCATTATTTCTGTGTTCAAAACAAGCCTGCATGGGGGTGGAAGGGTTTACCAATTGATAATAACCTTTATTTTAAGAGGTTGACACCAATTACTATAAAAAGTATTCTCCCTAGTGGCCCTCTAAAAACAAAATTGATAATAATAAATTACAACAGTCGTGATAAAAAGCCTATTTACAAATAGTTATAATTATAATAAAGGATCTTTAAAATTCTAAACAAGTATTCTCCCTCCCTAGTGGCCCTCTAAAAACAAAATTGATAACAATAAAATTACAACAACATTGTTCATTTCTGAAGTAGTCATGTACTTATTGACTAAGTGGGAGGGCCGGACAGGAAAATATTTGGCTCGAGGTCTGGACGTGTGGACTTATAAGCACAGCGAGGTCTTTGCGTCCTGACCGAGAGCCAAATATTTTCATGTCTGGCCTGACCTAACTCAGTCAAAAAGTGTTTTATCTTGTGACTATTATGTTTGAATTTTTCTGATGGAACTAACCTGCATCGATCAGTAAGCTTTTCTAGCAGAGGTGTAATTGTTTTTCCAGTCCTATCACCTGACGGGTAAGGCCCTCATACAGGCCATTTTTCATATGGTTTTCCAACAAAATTGCGCGTCGGGCTGTACGGGTCATATGATCAAATGTTCTTTTCTCTGTTTTGTTTTTTTAGGGACATCTTAGTGACGGTGTCATAACAGCTAATGCTCAACTTGTTGAACTAGACCTTAGTGACAATGCATTTGGTCCTGATGGGGTGAAAGCATGTGTAAAGCTGCTAACAAGCAAAGCCTGTTACTCATTAAAAACACTTAAGTTAAATAATAATGGCCTTGGTGTTGGTGGAGGCAAGGTTAGTGCTTGTTAGAAAATTTAATCTTAAAATGAGAAGTGGGAGTGAAACTGTCAGACTGAGTGTAGTGGAGGTTGTACTTGTCAGTACTTCAAAACAATATTGTTGAGGTGTTGGAAGTACAGTCGAACCTCGATTTAATGAAGGGCCAAGGGACTGTAAAAACTTGTTCTCTATAACAAAGATTAGTTTATATAGGTTTTTTCCATATACCGGTAATTATTTTCCTACTAGTAATAACCAAAGGTTACAAAGTGTGGGCGACAATGATCAAGGGTCAAAACGCTTTTTCTCCAGCGTGCTTTGCGTAAGTTTTATGTGACAGATGGTCAAAACATGCATGATCAGATTACGAGTGATAGAAGGTCCAAAAGTGCGTGATCAAAGTGCATTCTGTTCATTCCACACATTCTTAGTGGAAATCCAAACGAATGCTCATGGCTACATACATGCGACGCATGCATATTAACAACCTGGATATTAGGATTGCGGGCTCCTCTTGTCGCCTGCCATTACTGGGGTAAATAAAGTCGTTTGTTATAATGAGGACTTTTGTTATGAAAGGTTTGTTATATCGAGGTTCCACTGTAACAGAATTTGTGATGAAGCTTGAGAAATGCCTATTTATTTCATCTTCAAATTGACTGGTCTGGCCAGTTAATTCTGACTTTTGGTTAGCACCCTAGGATATCTATACAGGTCCAATTTAAGTAAAAATAATGTTTAGCTTGTTATTCCCCCTTACTGATATGACAACTATTGAATACTGTGGAAAATAAAATGATGTTATTTGTTTACCAGTAACACCTAAGAACATGAAAATGACACTTGTAAAAACCTGAATTTTGTGTGAGAGAATATTTGGTCATTTTTGTAGATTCTCTCCAAGGCTCTGATTGACTGCCATAAAACCAGCTCAGACGCTGGTACCCCCCTGCAGCTTCAAGTGTTCATATCTGGTAGAAATCGACTAGAAAATCCTGGTGCCACATCATTAGCAGAGGCTTTTCAGGTAATGCATGGAACAGATGTCATGTAATAAGAGGCATTACTGTGTGTAGTACGTGTATCATGTACTGCTATCTTTTAATCAAATCCACACTACATTGTAAATTCATAAACTTCATGTTTCTGATCATCACAGAACTTTGCTGTGTTTTGTATCACTTGTTTTGCTTTTCTTAATTGCTTGATTAAACTTGCTATTGGATATTTTTAATACTTCAATTTGTTTGTTTGTTTGTTTGTTTGTTTTCAGACAATAGGGAGTCTAGAAGAGGTTCAAATGCCACAAAATGGAATCCTTCATGAAGGAATAGCAGCCTTAGCAGAAGCATTTAAATCCAATCCCAATCTCAAGGTCTGTAAACTGTCTATTTATTGACAATCTTTCACTGTTTTTCATGTTCCTGTACGTACACCTTATGAAGATGAGAAGCAATGGCCAAGTGGTTGACGACTTGAACTTTAGACCTGTAAGTCTGTGTTCAAGCCTCACCATGGCATTGGTTTTTTAGACAAGAAAATTTGACTCCACTAGTCTAGGTGTGTTAATGGGTAACATAAGCAACATACTGCTGTAGGCAACTGTACAAGATCAAGCATCCGGAGTACATGTAGCAATACTCCTACATTGAAGATGCTTCATGCTACAAAAACCACAGGGACGTTAAGCTCCAACCATGTGGGTCTCCTTATCTCATGTGTGCCTTAGTTTTTACCCCTTACCTATTCATCTATTCAGTTGATGCACTAGGCAATTGGAATTGCTGGGATACAAGCAAGGTGCCCAGCTGAATTCTACCATAATCAGAGTAAAACAGTCCAGAGTACTTTTTTAAACACCAAAAATTACCTTGTATAGATGTTCAGTTTCACTTGGTCTTTTCAATGGACAGTTTCTTGTTTATCTGTATTGTTCTAAATTCCTGCAATATAGTCTATGTTGCTTAAGACCATTGTTCTTAAACTGTTATCTTGCCTAAAAGAAAGCACTGATTGCAAATTGTCTGTTGTGTCTTTTTATAGATCTTGAATTTAAATGACAACACATTTACTTCAAAGGGAGCAACAGCAATGGCAAAGGTAAAGTTACCTTTTCATCAAATAATTATTATTTGCTATTATACTTATAATTATTATAAATACTATTAAAGGGGGCAATTTCATTCTATAGTGTATACACCACACCATTTTTAAAGCTTTTGCTAACTGATTTAAGTCAACATTGCAGAAAAGTAACAGCTTAAATCTGCATGTACCCCACCCCACCCCCCGCTCCCCACGGGTTAGGGGGTGGAGATGTATGACATTTAAGACTGCTACCAATGGGGTTATATTTTGATGCTCTGATCTTTGAGACGCTGACGTAAAAAGTTCCTCGTGATCCAACCACTTTCCAGAACTGACTCTGGAGTCGTGATAGATCTTTGTAGGTATATGGAAAGAAATCTTGGTAATTTGTAACAGGCGCTTGTTTTGTAGGTGCTACCAAGCCTTAAAAATCTTGAGGTCATCAACTTTGGAGACTGCCTAGTCAAAACAGAAGGCGCCAAAGCATTGGCAAAGAGTTTACGAACTTCAGTGAATAACTTGAAAGAGCTAAACTTGTCTTTTGATGAGATAAACAAAGAAGGAGCATTGGCAATTGTTGAGGCTTTGGAGAGTAAAGATTCTTTGAAGAAACTGGAATTAAATGGTGGGTATACAAAGCAGGTGGTTTGTTTAGCTGCGGCCATAGTACAGATTGTCCCCATTGTCTGCCTTTATGGAGAAAATGTGTATTTATACTTTACAGGAAGACATAATAGGGCCCCGAATGTAGTCGTCTACTTTAGCGTTCTTTCATAGGTCGCTTAGGAAAGGAGTGGTGGCCTGGGTAGGAAGTGCCTGCACAAGCGCTTGTGTAGTAAAAGGAGGGTTAGAGTTTGACCTGATGTTTGTTTTGCTCTCTCTTCACTGGTTTCAGGCAACCAGAAACACAAATTTGAAATAGATAGAAAGACGTTGTTCGAGCTGACATTGATTCTATCACTGAATTGAAGAACAATACAGTACATGGGTGAAGCCAAAATAATATTACAGTGGAGTTCAAAATCCTTTTTCCACCAAACACTCCCGTAAATAGTGCATACATGTACCTTCTCTAATCATATTCGATTTACGGTCATTTCGTTCCATAGTCAGATCGTTCCAAGTCAGATCGTTCCAATCAATAGTCAGATCGTTCCACAAAATGGTCAGTTCGTTCCACAAAAAAGTCAGTTCGTTCCACATATGAAAAGTCAAGTAAATTTTTCTAAATTTGTTGAGTGAACTTTACCGAGAAGAAAAACGTTTCGTTCAGACCACAAGCTGATAAAATAATAATCCATCCAAAGGCGATTCGATCCATCCCAAGTCGTTTGAAAACAAACAAGAAACGATTTCAACCAGCCACGGGCTTTAACATTTAAGCCGCCGCTATGAGAGCTTTTGAGCTAGAGACGATTGATGGTTTTGAAAGATATAGCACAACAAGTAAAAGCTATTCCGTTCTGAAGGTACAGTATTTCGAAGCGCTTGTGACCAGAAGCGCTAGAATTATGCAAATTTTGAAAACAACGCGAGTTTCGAATTACAATCTCGATTTTATGGTAATTTGTCTCGCGGAAAATATAAATGAGCATTGCAAGCATTTTATCGCCTTCAACCTTTTATTAATATCCTTTTTACATGCGGGGACGTTTGGGTCGTCCTAATGACTCCCGCCCCTAAACAACATACAGTATCACAAAAAACAACCTATGTTTTCAAATGAATAATGACCTTAACCTAACGCAAAATCGTGTGAACTAGCGCGAATTATCTACATCGGCTAAACCTATGTTTTTCGGCACCTATATATCCCCTGTATACTAAAGCGAAAATTGAACTTCTAAGCTAATAGGCCCAACCTATGTTTTCTAGACTAGTTTCAGTGGGTGGCGATCAGGCTAGATACGTGTTTTTTCTTAGGCTATCTTGGATTTGTTGATTTAAAATTCTCGCTTTGTTGCTTGGTTATAGTTGGAGCGTTTTCAAAAAAGTTCTGTTTTTGATCGTTTTACAGTTGGCGTAATGCTTAAGCGCGTAAAAAAAAAATGGTTTTCAAACGAAACGCTCTGATGTGTACCGGGTCTACGGTTAACCGCTTCTCAGAAAATCAAAGACAAGAGTTATTCATTATTTGATTTTATTTTACAGGAAATGCCATTGGGGAAGATGGAATTGAAGAAGTTAAGGGCTGGCTTGAGTCAAATGGTCGTCTTGATGCTCTTGGTTCGCTTAGTGATGACGAGGGAGAGGTTGACGATGATGAAGATGAAGAAGGAGATGAAGAACTGGGTGGCGGCGACAGCGATGATGGAGAAGCGGGTGATGAACTGAATCTTAGTGTGACAGGTGTCAGCCTTAAACCAGAGTCACCGCTGCTTGGTACTGATGAAGAAATAGAAAAAGAACTCATCAAGGTAGGTCTGGAAACTAAAGTATATCCAGCGATCATTGTTTAGGAAATTATTGTTTCACTTTGTAGCGTTTTTAAGTAACCTTTAAATAGAACTGAATGTGACATTGCATCTGATTTATTTTTCAGAGGGCACTGTGGAGTGATATCTTTACGGGAAGGTTAAGATCTGAAATTCCGCTGGCATTGGTATGTATAAACCATAGACACATGTAATATGCCAAAAAACCCTGTCTCTCCCAAGAATGCTTCAAATCCGAGTTCAAGAAAATTTAAAAATTCATTTTCTGAAATTATATGTTTAATATCTACTGGAATAAAGTGCTAGAGTGTGTGTTTACAAACTCACACCTTTTAAGATCCTTTGGAAAACACAAACTTCTTAAGAAAATGCTTCAAACTATTTTTATTCTTTAAAAATTATACTGAAAAGCAAAATGTCCATAGAGTTTGTATGATAATTTAGAACAGTTGTGAACACAACGGCATTTTACTGTATCTTCAGACTCAAAAGTTACAACTACTCTACATTGTCATTATTTCTGTGTTCAAAACAAGTCTGCATGGGGGTGGAAGGGTTTACCAGTTCATAATAACCTTTATTTTAAGAGGGTGACACCAATTACTATAAAAAGTATTCTCCCTAGTGGCCTTCTAAAAACAAAATTGATAATAATAAATTACAACAGTCGTGATAAAAAGCCTATTTACAAATAATTATAATTATAATAAAGGATCTTAAAAATTCTAAACAAGTATTCTCCCTCCCTAGTGGCCCTCTAAAAACAAAATTGATAACAATAAAATTACAACAACATTGTTCATTTCTGAAGTAATTATGTACTTCTTGACTAAGTTAGAGGGCCGGACAGGAAAATATTTGGCTCGAGGTCAGGACGTGTGGACTTATAAGCACAGCAAGGTCTTAGCGTCCTGACCGAGAGCCAAATATTTTCATGCATGGCCTGGCCTAACTCAGTCAAAAAGTGTTTTATCTTATGACCATTGTGTTTGAATTTTTCTGACGGAACTAACCTGCATCGATCAGTAAGTTTTTCTAGCAGAGGTGTAATTGTTTTTCCGGTCCTATCACTTGACGGGTAAGGCCCTCATACGGGTCTTTTTTCATATGGTTTTTCAACAAATTGGGCGCCGGGATGTTCAGGTCATATGATCAAATGTTCTTTTGAATTTTCTTTGCTTTGTTTTTTTAGGGACATCTTAGTGACGGTGTCATAACAGCTAATGCTCAACTTGTTGAACTAGACCTTAGTGATAATGCATTTGGTCCTGATGGGGTGAAAGCATGCGTAAAACTGCTAACAAGCAAAGCCTGTTACTCATTAAAAACACTTAAGTTAAATAATAATGGCCTTGGTGTTGGTGGAGGCAAGGTTAGTGCTTGTTAGAAAATTTAATATTCAAATGAGAAGTGGAAGTGAAACTGTCAGACTGAGTGTAGTGGGAGTTGTACTTGTTAGTACTTCAAAACAATATCGTTGAGGTGTTGGAAGTACAGTCGAACCTCGATTTAATGAAGGGCCAAGGGACTGTAAAAACTTGTTCTCTATAACAAAGATTTGTTTATATAGGTTTTTTTCCATATAATTATTTTCCTACTAGTAATAACCAAAGGTTACAGAGTGCAGGCGACAACAGTCAAGGGTCAAAATGCTTTTGCTCCAGTGCCGTGCTTTGCGTAAGTTTCATGCGACAAATGGTCAAAACATGCATGATCAGATTATGAGTGATAGAAGGTCCAAAGGTGCGGGATTAAAGTGTGTTTTGTTCATTCCATACATTCTTAGTGGAAATCCAAACGAATGCTCATGGCTACATACATGCGACGCATGCATATTAACAACCTAAATATTAGGATTGCGGGCTCCTCTTGTCGCCTGCCATTACTGGGGTAAATAAAGTCGTTTGTTATAATGAGGACTTTGTTATGAAAGGTTTGTTATATCGAGGTTCCGCTGTAACAGAATTTGTGATGAAGCTTGAGAAATGCCTATTTATTTCATCTTCAAATTGACTGGTCTGGCCAGTTAATTCTGACTGTTGGTTAGCACCCTAGGATATCTATACAGGTCCAATTTAAGTAAAAATAATGTTTAGCTTTTTATTCCCCCTTACTGATATGACAACTATTGAATACCGTGGAAAAAAAAAATTATGTTATTTATTTACCAGTAACACCTATCCTTTGAAGCAGAAGATTGATTTACTATTTAGTTTACTATTTAAGAACATGAAAATGACACTTGTAAAATCCTGAATTTTGTGTGAGAGAATATTTGGTCATTTTTGTAGATTCTCTCCAAGGCTCTGATTGACTGCCACAAAACCAGCTCAGAAGCTGGTACCCCTCTGCAGCTTCAAGTGTTCATATCTGGTAGAAATCGACTAGAAAATCCTGGTGCCACATCATTAGCAGAGGCTTTTCAGGTAATGCATGGAACAGATGTCATGTAATAAGAGGCATTACTGTGTGTAGTACATGTATTATGTATTGCTATCTTTTAATCAAATCCACACTACATTGTAAATTCATAAACTTCATGTTTCTGATCATCACAGAACTTTGCTGTGTTTTGTATCAATTGTTTTGCTTTTCCTAATTGCTTGATTAAACTTGCTATTGGATATTTTTAATACTTCAATTTGTTTGTTTGTTTGTTTTCAGACAATAGGGAGTCTAGAAGAGGTTCAAATGCCACAAAANAAGGTTTGTTATATCGAGGTTCCGCTGTAACAGAATTTGTGATGAAGCTTGAGAAATGCCTATTTATTTCATCTTCAAATTGACTGGTCTGGCCAGTTAATTCTGACTGTTGGTTAGCACCCTAGGATATCTATACAGGTCCAATTTAAGTAAAAATAATGTTTAGCTTTTTATTCCCCCTTACTGATATGACAACTATTGAATACCGTGGAAAAAAAAAATTATGTTATTTATTTACCAGTAACACCTATCCTTTGAAGCAGAAGATTGATTTACTATTTAGTTTACTATTTAAGAACATGAAAATGACACTTGTAAAATCCTGAATTTTGTGTGAGAGAATATTTGGTCATTTTTGTAGATTCTCTCCAAGGCTCTGATTGACTGCCACAAAACCAGCTCAGAAGCTGGTACCCCTCTGCAGCTTCAAGTGTTCATATCTGGTAGAAATCGACTAGAAAATCCTGGTGCCACATCATTAGCAGAGGCTTTTCAGGTAATGCATGGAACAGATGTCATGTAATAAGAGGCATTACTGTGTGTAGTACATGTATTATGTATTGCTATCTTTTAATCAAATCCACACTACATTGTAAATTCATAAACTTCATGTTTCTGATCATCACAGAACTTTGCTGTGTTTTGTATCAATTGTTTTGCTTTTCCTAATTGCTTGATTAAACTTGCTATTGGATATTTTTAATACTTCAATTTGTTTGTTTGTTTGTTTTCAGACAATAGGGAGTCTAGAAGAGGTTCAAATGCCACAAAATGGAATCCTTCATGAAGGAATAGCAGCCTTAGCAGAAGCATTTAAATCCAATTCCAATCTCAAGGTCTGTAAAGTGTCTATTTATTGACCATCTTTCACTGTTTTTCATGTTCCTGTACGTACACCTTATGAAGATGAGAAGAAATGGCCAAGTGGTCGACGACTTGAACTTTAGACCTGTAAGTCTGTGTTCAAGCTTCACCATGGCATTGGTTTTTTAGACAAGAAAATTTGACTCCACTAGTCTAGGTGTGTTAATGGGTAACATAAGCAACATACTGCTGTAGGCAACTGTACAAGATCAAGCATCCGGAGTACATGTAGCAATACTCCTACACTGAAGATGCTTCATGCTACAAAAACCACAGGGACGTTAAGCTCCGACCATGTGGGTCTCCTTATCTCATTTGTGCCTTAGTTTTTACCCCTTACCTATTCATCTATTCAGTTGATGCAGTGGGCAATTGGAATTGCTGGGATACAAGCAAGGTGCCCACCTGAATTCTTCCATTGATAATAAAAGTGAAACAGAGTACTTTTTTAAACGCCAAAAATTGCCTCATATACATGTACAGTTTCACTTGCTCTTTTTGGACAGTTTCTTCTTTCTCTGTATTGTTTTAAATTCTTGCAAGAGGGTCTCTGCTGCTTAAGGCCATTTTTCTTAAACTTTTTTCTTGCTGTAAAAGAAAGCACTGAATGTCTGTTGTGTCTTTTAATAGATCTTGAATTTAAATGACAACACATTTACTTCAAAGGGAGCAACAGCAATGGCAAAGGTAAAGTTACCTTTTCATCAAATAATTATTATTTGCTATTATACTTATAATTATTATAAAAACTATTAAAGGGGGCAATTTCATTCTATAGTGTATACGCCACACCATTTTTAAAGCATTTGCAAAAATTTAAGTCAACATTGCAGAAAAGTAACAGCTTAAATCTGCATTCCCCCTCCCCGCTCCCCACGGGTTAGGGAGTGGAGACGCGTGACATTTCAGACTACTACCAATGGGGTTATATTTTGATGGTCTGATCGTTGAGATGCTGACGTGAAAAGTTCCTCATGATCTAACCACTTTCCAGAACTGACTCTGGAGTGAAAAAAGATCTTTGTAGGTATATGGAAAGAAATCATGTCAATTTGTAACAAGCGCTTGTTTTGTAGGTGCTACCAAGCCTTAAAAATCTTGAGGTCATCAACTTTGGAGACTGCCTAGTCAAAACAGAAGGCGCCAAAGCATTGGCAAAGAGTTTACGAACTTCAGTGAATAACTTGAAAGAGCTAAACTTGTCTTTTGATGAGATAAACAAAGAAGGAGCATTGGCTATTGTTGAGGCTTTGGAGAGTAAAGATTCTTTGAAGAAACTGGAATTAAATGGTGGGTATACAAAGCAGGTGGTTTGTTTAGCTGCGGCCATAGTACAGATTGTCCCCATTGTCTGCCTTTATGGAGAAAATGTGTATTTATAATTTACAGGAAGACATAATAGCGCCCCGAATGTAGTCGTCTACTTTAGCGTTCTCTCATAGCTCGCTTAGGAAAGGAGTGGTGGCCTGGGTAGGAAGTGCCTGCACAAGCGCTTGTGTAGTAAAAGGAGGGTTAGAGTTTGTCCTGATCATTTGTTTTGCTCTCTCTTCACTGGTTTCAGGCAACCTGAAACAGAAATTTGAAATAGATAGAAAGACGCTGCTCGAGCTGACATTGATTCTATCACTTAATTGAAGAACAATACAGTACATGGGTGGAGCCAAAATAATATTACAGTGGAGTTCAAAATCCTTTTCCCCCCTAACACTCCCGTAAATAGTGCATACATGTACCTTCTCTATATTCTAGACTAGTTTCAGTGGGTGGCGATCAGGCTAGATGCGTGTTTTTTTCTTAGGCTATCTTGGATTTGTTGTTTTAAAATTCTCGCTTTGTTGCTTGGTTATAGTTGGAGCGTTTTCAAAAAAGTTCTGTTTTTGATCGTTTTACAGTTGGCGTAATGCTTAAGCGTGTAAAAAAATGGTTTTCAAACGAAACGCTCTGGTGTGTACCGGGTCTACGGTTAACCGCCTCTCAGAAAATCAAAGACAAGAGTTATTCATTATTTGATTTTATTTTACAGGAAATGCTATTGGAGAAGATGGAATTGAAGAAGTTAAGGGTTGGCTTGAGTCAAATGGTCGTCTTGATGCTCTTGGTTCGCTTAGTGATGACGAGGGAGAGGTTGATGATGATGAAGATGAAGAAGGAGATGAAGAACTGGGTGGCGGCGACAGCGATGATGGAGAAGCGGGTGATGAACTGAATCTTAGCGTGACAGGTGTCAGTCTTAAACCAGAGTCACCGCTGCTTGGTACTGATGAAGAAATAGAAAAAGAACTCATCAAGGTAGGTCTGGAAACTAAAGTATATCCAGCGATCATTGTTTAGGAAATTATTGTTTCACTTTGTAGCGTTTTCTTACATGCACTACAGCCAAAGTTATGGGTGATAAAAAACGACAGAGTGAGACCTTGATAAATGGGTGCGAGCCTCCTTAACAAGTTGAGCTTCCAAATCCAAGTCATCAACCTTGTTGCAAAGTGGAAATATCGAGCAGACAGCTCACACTTCTCTAAGCATCCAGCTTATTAGAAGCCTTGACTGAGACTAGATTGTGATTACGAAGATCATGCTGAATAAATTTTCTGGTCACTTGAATCTCGAAAATTTTCTTTACCGTCCATATTTTGTTGCACAGGTTAGGTAACCATCGTGCCAGCTGAGTGGCATACTCCCAGTACCCCGAGGGTGCGAACTCAGAAATGTCTAAATTTCCTTAAAATGTTTGATTTTCTGCGTGTGACGTGGTGCCATTTTTGACAAACCAGAAAAAGTTCCTTCATAAATTGTACTCACAGTCTTATGTTCCTAGGAAGCTGAACAACTATTTTGTTGAGTGAAAGTTTGGCAACTCTCGCTGTAAAGTAACGCTTACATTGAGCATATCAAGCGCTAATTAGTTTTCTGTTACGTTTGTCACAGGGACGTAAATCGCCGAGGGAAGATTCCAATAAAGACTGACAAAGACAACGTGATATACACTACACGTACAAGTCCATCCAATATTGCGGTCTCCTTCAATTCAGTTCCATTTTGCCTAGTCGAGCTTTGTATTAATTTTACTTTTAGTTACTGAAAAAATATAAGATTAGGATCAAAAAATGGCATCACGTCACTTAAACCAGGAGTAGTTTAACTGTCAACATCGTGGATAGAATAGTTAGGGTGTTTCCTTTTTTAAATTTTAGCCTGTGTATTTTTACGTAGTTGTTTATTGTCATCGAATATTCTAAGCTTAGCTTTCAAATTTTCTTACTTTTAAAAGTCTTCGACTAGCAGCGCTGAAGTTGACTCGGCTGAGAAGGTTGCTCTCTTTCCCGGGACAACTCTTTTCTGTATTGTAAATAGGGCCTGAGTGTTTTAAAAGTTGATAGTTTTCTAAGATTTCTGAGAAAAAACAAAGCAATCGCTCGGTAGAATTCGAAAAATTCGTAAGGCCCGGTTCAGACGCCGAACTTTTCATGAGTGGAATTTAACACTTTGGATTAAGCAAATGAAAAGTTGGGCGTCTGAATCAATTACGAACACCTGTTTCAATCTGGAACGGCTCAGCCGTTCTTCCCGCCTAGCCCGGCCTAGAATTTCGACTATGGATTGACTTTGGAACGGCTTTGATTCAGACGCCGAACTTTTTGTGTACCGAACCTAACACTTATATTTTTATAACGTTTTTTGTAAGCAGGTTAACTCCAAAGTGAGCATTTTTCCCCTTTTGAATTTAGTTCGGCTGGAATTACGATCGGCGTCTGAATCAACCCGGGCGGTCTAAATAATTTGAGTCGGCCTTAATTCGAATTACTCTAGGTTCGGCTCATGAAAAGTTGGGCGTCTGAACCGGGCCTAACTGACACGCATATTTTCTTACGTTTTCATATTTCTTGACTTTTCGTTTGCAAATCATTGAACTGAAACTAAAAACTTTCATCTCAAAACGATATACGCTGTAACATAAATCGTGTATAGTTGTACGATAAAGGGGGGTTAATTTAATTTGCCATTTTATTATATTGTATTTATTATAATTGTGTTCAAAAGTGTAGTTAGACCTTATGTATTATATTCCGCACCATTTCTGGTGAAAATCGAAATATAATATAATTTTAATTATTTATTCTCACTCTGAAAGTATACACCGTTTTGAACCAATGATTTTACACACGTTTTAATGTAGAAAAATATCCATTTTTATTTTTAAAGCTGTAGTTGCGTAGCGGGTAGTATATTATATTGACATATTAAAGAGTGTGTTATACACTTTGTCTTGTAACCTGGTGTTATGAAATGTGGAAATACAAAAGCTACCAAATGACCCTTAACATTGTCATAATTACGAGGATTTGTCATATTATGGAATGATCTTTCCAGAAAGCAGGACCAAAAATACTCTTTCATAGGTTTTCGTTTTTCTTTCTCCGTGATAAATCTGCCATTAGCGCTCTGAGGGGCCAAGATATGGCTCGGTTTGCGGATTCGCCATGCATAAGCAAGAGAAGGGTAGAGGGCAAAATACTGCTTCCTGGTCAAAATACGTGTCAAAGGTTAGACAATCACATTGTCATTCTTATCCTGTGATGGCTCCACACAAATTCCAAATCAAAATTTAGCTTTATTTTATTCTTGTCATAGATTCAAGAAACTCTCTGATGAGGCTTTGGCTCTATAGGTTTACCCCTTGACTCTGGCACTCCCCCTCCTCCAATCCCCTCCCAGCGTCTCGGCGGAGGGGGTGTGGGCTCCCGCCCTTACCCTCACCCCCAATCTTCTCCCGGTGTCTGGGAGAAGGGGTGTAGCACACCGCCCTCACTCCCCTCCCCCAATCTCCTCTTGGGCTCTGGGAGAAGGGGGTGTGGGCTCCCGCCCTCACTTCCCTCCCCCAACCCCCTAATATAAACTGGGACTTTTTTTGACAAGTTTCATTTGGTGCTGTAGATAGAGAAAAAAAGTAATTTTTCTCCATTTAGATGAATCTTCCTTCCTTTTACTAGATTGACCTTTTCTTAACTTCATTGCATTTGCTAATGGCTTTTGGTGTTTTTAAATTGATTTATGTGTGTAGGTGACGAACACGGACGTGGTAAAAGATTTCCTTTTGGGACCGACGTTAGAGAAGCTGAAGAAAATACCAATCAAACAAAGGTCTTTTCTGATAGCCGAGAATTTAAGGGTACGCATCTATTTTAATTTATGAGTTATATTTGCTAACTTGAAGTCTAGGCCACTTTCGAGGAGTTAAAGAGACAGCTTTTTCAAAACATGTCGACAAATCGTGGAGTGTCGTCGGAGCAATTTTGGCGTAATTTTCTTCGCCAGTTACAAAGCGTGCACGCAAATTGATTTAACTGAAATTAAAAAATGCAAAAATCTGCAAGATTTTGGATGCGACTCCTTCGAACAGATTGTCTTACGAACTCGCTATCTTTGAGCGCATGGGTAGCAAACATCCAAAAAAGCCGGTTTTTTCGTTGCCACTAAATTTTTGAGGGAGATCATCAGAAAGTGTCCTAATATTTGCAGCCGAATGCTATTCGGAACTGCCGATAAAAACCGAGAAACAAGAAGAAAAGGAAGCTGCATTTTTATGTTGAAACAATTGTCTTTTTTTGTTTGTATTTTAACAGGATCATTTACATGATGCAAATGAAGTAGCAAGATTTTTTGTGTCGGTGAGTTTTGTAAACACGGTGTTGTTTTATCTCATTTAATACACTTAACCTGAGCTCAGTGTGCATTTTCCAGGTTTGCGTCATCCTCAAAGATGATAAAACATCCCTTTTGGAGTGTTCAGGTAAGATCGATTGGTTTCTTTTTACGATAGAATAGAATTTTAATATCAGTCAATTGTCCTTTTTAAAATGATTTTACCCGTCAAAGTTGGGAAAGACAATCCACCCACTCACCAAGTTCTCTTTGTCCACTGAGAGGCCGCCGAGCATTCCCAAGTAAGAAAAGTTATCATGCGAAAAAATGAAAATAAAAATATAAACCTAAAATGATTAAAACTGCGAAAGGTTTTTAATACCGTCAACTGACGTGGCACAACTTACTTCGACTCTGAAGATGACTACTGCTCAGGTTGTCGAAACGTCAGTTCAGTCAGTCACTGTCAACAACAGTCCTATAGTATTTAGGACGACGTTCACTCGGACGATTATACTCAACCTACTTATAAGACGATCAAGGTGGATAACAGAACTTTGTGCTATTTTGTTAGTAGAAAAAAATTAAAAACGGATATTATGAAATACCCAATTTGCAGAAAAGCTTAAATTTGCCTGTTTTTAAAAGATACAAACAGTGTTCGATTGCCCAACCTTCGATCGCCTTTCTCTCGATGGGCCAGATATGTCATTTAAGGAACAGGTTTCCGCTGAGCAATTCTGTTGTTGTTTTAGAGCCAATCCTGAAGACAGCCTTTGAATCTGATATGTGTAAGGAAGAAGGTTTAGTCTCCGCCCTTTTGATTCACATGGGTCTTCTCAAGGTAATAACACTGATCAGCTTTAGTGACAGGAATTGTAGCTCTTGTCTCTTCGTTTTGGTTGGCTCGCCAAAAAAGTCGACTTGTGGACAAATCTATGGGGGTCATGGGGGCATGTGTGTTAGCCAGCCGTGGTTGGAGAATAAAATGTGGCAAGTTGAGGGTTGTACGCCTGAAAGTTTCTCCTTGCTTTTCGTCAAGAAATATAGCAGCTCGATCATTGAATACCCGATCATTAAAAATAACAATTATTATAACAAGTCCAATCAAAAGCTCTTATTATTCGTGCCCCGATAATCTCTCCTGTTGACTATGTCTGTCAACCGAAAAGTCGACTGACTTGACCTTAAGGTTGTCGCTTATATGGTCCAAATACGTAATTGTTTTGTAGCTCATTTCTACTACCAAGTGTGATGTGTTGTTGTGTAATTTTATTGTTATCTGCTTCTTTGTTGTTTTTAGGGCGAGGAGAAGGTTGAATCTGCCAAAGACATATCCGGTCCACTGACGGCTTTAGAACATGCTGCTAAACAACCTTATTTTCCCACACATTTAAAATCCTTCTTCATCGCTTTTATTTCAAAGTAAGGAAAATAAAATTTTGAAATAGTTGTTGAAATGTTTAAATAATGCAGAAAAGCAAAGGTAACTGAAGCATGCTTTTCTAGGAAGCGTTCAAGGTTACCTATGATCCAGCTACCAAATAGGTCAGCTAATGCGAAGACACGCGACATTTTGAATTTTACTTCTTTTCGTTATGACTGAACTTAAAAATGATTTACCTTTTTTGTCTTTATCGAAACCTAGGTTTGTTCTTAACACTTGCTCATGATCTTCAAGATTTATCAGTTCCTGGTATTTGATTCTAGCTTGGAATATGGATAGGAAAAACGATATAACCCATCTTTTCTGTTGTTTTCAGGCCCAACAAACTCTTGGAGTCCTGCTCAGAGGCTCGTCATAGATTTTTACAGACGCTCTATCAGATTTGATCGTAGCGCGCCGGGTCCTATTCACCGCTCATCTGAAGCTGCTCCTTCCTGTTGTTTATCCAAGAACCTTGAGTGAAGAACAGAAGCCCAAGATATTTAGTTTAACTGCATGAAATGTAGTTGTCCATGGCGTGTTGTTTGATTACAGTAAATTCTCTTTTATTAATGGACACATCCCTAAAACGGATTCACTAGAGTCGGTCCGTGCTATTCAGTCGTTAGTCATTTTAATTCACTTGCTTTAGGCCGATCATCTGGGGGATTCAGTGCCGGTCCCAATTATTTCCCGTCCAAAAGAGAGAGGGAGGTTTGATTGTACAGATAGTGATATTTCTCCCATCCTCGGAGGTCGCGTCGAGAAAAACGGCGCGGAGAAGGTTTTCAGGCCTTTGAATATTTTCCAAATTCGCTTTTTTGAAAGTTTTTATTCCTTTTGAAATGCGACGTAAAATAGAGGATTAGAATTCTTTAGTTCTTATAGCGGCAAATAGGTTACCACAAACTGTTTAACGACGCGATCAGAGTTGAGAAATCTTTTCTTTTGTCCTTAGTCAGCGTTTACGTCCTGTAAAATGGACAAGGGCAATGTATTTTTAGCTGTTGGATAACCATAAGGTTCGTTTTGACATCAGTCAAGAGCCATTATGGCTCTTGCTTCAGTATACTTTGACGTACATCTGAGATGTAATCTTTCCAATCAAGCTAAGATAACTTGCGCAAGCTTGTATGAGTTTGGCTACGTTCAAAATATACCGCCCGGATAACTTTACGTGCGGACACCAAAAGCGATCCGTTATAGTGTCAACACCTATCCGATATGTGACTCTCCACTTTCGAGGTTCGCGCAGCGCAGCTTTGCTCCGTTTCAGAAATCGCGCCGAAATCATCGTTCTCATGTGTGGACAGAAGCCTTATCTGACATGGGTTTCCTCACTGCTGGCGTAAAAGCAACCTCGTTCCCAGGGTTCTCTCCTACCCGCCCTACGCTCCGTAGGGCGGGTAGGAGAGAACCCTGGGAACGAGGTTGGCGTAAAAGCTATGCAAATTAAACATCGCATTTCACATGTGCCCAATCTAAGATTACTCATTTAGGAAACGACAACAATGGATTTAAATTCGGCTGATGTGGAATTCGACGTTTGAAACTGGTACATTCTCAGTAAATGCAGACCCAGACCCAAGCTGCATTTTGGAATGATTCGAATAAAATCACTTATCTCAGTCCGTTTATCTTTTAACTTTTACTGTCTGTTCGCTGTCGGTAAGTTTTAGATTTGGAGATGCAGCTAACAGGGTCAAACAGCACCTCGCTGAACCGCTCACACAAAGCCAACAGGCAGGAAAAGAAACAACACAAATGTAATTAAAATTGAGATCTTGATATAAACAAGGCCCTCTTAACACAAGCTTCCTCAAAATCAAGTAACTGAAATAAAAGTCTCACCTAAGAAAACGGCGATGTCACCACTGGTTTCCCGTACGTCTGAGGAACGAACGCAAAAATTCCATACTGATTACGTGTCACTACCCAGATCTGAGTGCTGCTTCTGATTGGTTGAAGCAACTTCCCCTGGGGCACGAACCATTAGTAGACTGAGAGCAGTCTCTCTTTTTCATTACGCGCGTAGTCATTTGCGCTTCTCGCGCGTTTTGCTAGACGGACAAAGAAAAAAGAGAGACCGCTCGTAGTCCAATCAGAAGTATTGCCCAGATCTGAATGGCAGGTTGATTGTCAGTATGTAATTTCGCGCTCGTTCCTCGCCCGTCATTAGGGACCTTAACATCCAACGACACGACGGCAACGAGAACGTCTAAAAAACAATAAATACGAAGTCGCTAAAAATATTTGTGGTGTTCTCTTAGGGAGGTACAGGTGGTATACCTGAGTAATTGCTAAATGTCTTTGAAGTAAAGCTTTACCATACACACAGATTTCAAGAGGAAACTGAAAATGTTTATTAAGGTTTTCTGAGAGCACGAGGCTTGATTACATGTAGAATTTCATTGACTTTTCTGAGTGTGTGAGGCATTTTTCGCGACCATAGCACTCCAATTAAAGCAATGTTTCAGCTCTTCCCTAAGCCCCACTAACTGTGCTAGTTACTGGTGAAGATCAGATGGAGCGTTATTCATCGTACACAGGCGACGATATATATTTACATTTTTACATGATCTGCATGTTAATAAATCTTGTCCTGATTCGGTAATGGTATATACAGTAAAAACGAAGGTACAGATGACCACAATAAAGGTCAACTTTTCAGTAATTATAAGGACTATAAGGTACAAGTTGACCGGTAAACGTAACACACAGGTTGACCTCTGTATGCCTAGCCGTTATAAAGAGGTTGGACGGTTTGGTGTCAAGGAAACTGTTTTGAGCCCTGTGCTGGAGCAGGCCCCGGCTGTTCAAAGGCTCGGGATAGCGCTATCCTGCATCGGATAAATCACTATCCAGCGGATAAGAATTAGAGAAACTGAGCAACTGCACTACGATCCACTGAACAGAGATTTATCCCCTGTATAGCGCTACATCCGCCTTTTGAACAACTGGGGCCTGATTACTAAAGTAGTCATGACCTATCTTCAAGGAATAAGTCGTAAGATTTTGACTCAAATGCAGAAAAAGTGATTCTAAAGGGAGAGGGGCTGTCTACACTTGGTCACACTTGGTGCTCGGGAACCAGTGCCTGGGTACCTGCACAAAATGGTGCTGTGTTCATGACACTTTAAGTATCCGATATGTGACTGTGTACATAGCTACTCCATTTTGCCCTGTCAGACGCCAGCACGCCGGCACCGTGCCCGAATTCTAGCGTGGGTACTTGAAAAAAGGGTGTGTTCACATTAGTGCCCAACGAGTACCGTACTTGGGCACCAAGTCTGAAAGCTGCCTTAATTAAGGGTGGTCATAGGAGGTACGCTTTTGAATCGGACGATATGAGACACCGTTCATTAGGAGAAAGCCGGGCGTTTTCTATTTGTCATAACTGGCTGGCCAGACCAGTTCAGACATAAGGAGAATTTCACTATAAGTAAGGACTTTCCAGTCAGATCGGTTTGTCCCTAGAAAACATGCACGCAGTATGGCTAATTCAATAAAGGTTACTTCAAATGGGCATGGGGACTTGCGCATTGGAAGCAATGGTCACTTAAGTAAATCATTGCATTGTTCCATAGGCCCAAACGCCCAATTACTAATGACCAATGTAAGACCAAAGAAACGTTTTTTGATTTAGCTGTATATATACTTAAGTTGACCGGTCTGGCTGGCCAGGTTTGACTTTTGGAAAGCGCGCCCTTAGGTAATAGACATGCCGCTGTTCTTGAATCACATGGTCGAAATAAAAATAACATAAAGTAATAAAAAAAAATCTAAGGGTCAAGTGATGTCAGCTGAACGACAAGGATAATTTTTACAATCTGAATATATCCTGCAAAATCTGCTCTTGGTGTAAGCCTTTCTTAGTCTGTTGTAAGTTAAGTCAATAGTGGTGACGATTTTTTCTGCAAATTGACGTAAGCAACTTCGGAGGGTACGCGTGTTCTCGATTGATTGTAATTTTGATCGTTCTCTTTGAGAAGACTCATGTAAGTTCCTTTATTATGGGCCCAGTTTTCATATGTTGGATATTTAAGGTCTTGATAACGGTTCTTGCCAGAATTCCGAGTTTGAAAAGTATTCTTTTCCGATTCTGATGAGGGAACGGTAGCCTGCTCTTCTGCACCGTTTTCTCCATTCTTCTCCCCAACATTTGCAGGCGGCGGCGTCAATAAAGGCGGCAGAAGTCTTGAGTTCTTACTAAGTGGACGGGCATAGATTGGAGCCTCGTTTCTCTCTTGATTCGCGCCATTTTCATGTTTAAAGAAGACTTTTATCTCGGTGTGCGAATCCACAGGTGTAAGGTAATCAGATTCTTCTGTGTTATCTTCCACTTCTACCACTACATCATTACTAGTACTATCATTGCTATCTGCATTGCTGTCATTTTCACAAAGCGGCTGGGTTGTTTCATTGTTAAGGGGAATTAATGTATCGGCGTCGGTTACAGCACATTTAGGTTTATTATCCTCCAAGCGGTCAGTTAAGTTCCTTGTTTTCTGTCTCTTTGCACAGCAACACAAAATAGACACGATCAAAATGACAATTAACACGAATCCCCCTCCTGCAGATGCACCAATGATAAGAAACTGAATCATCTGAAACTCATCTTGTGTTGGGGGTTCTCTGGTAGTAGTTTCTTGTCTATCTGTTGTGTGTTCTGTGGTAGTAGTTTCTTGTCTATCTGTTGTGTGTTCTGTGGTAGTAGTTTCTTGTGTATCTTCTGTTGGGGGTTCTGTCGTGTTTTTAAATACCTTTCCTTGACCTGTTGAGAGAAGATATGAGTTGTTTACAATCAAACAGTTAAATTCAACAGTGAAATCTTCAAAGCTCAGTTGAAAGTGGACAGACGCTCCCCAGGGGGGAATCGAACCCCGGTCTCCCGGGAGACAGGCGGGGATACTTCCGAGAACCGCATATATCTTGTGCCATCATGAAATAAGTAGAGCTTTTTCACTTCATTTGTTTGTTTGTTTCTTTTTGCCCCATCTGGCGTCATGTGTCGTTCTTAAGGGAATATTGCCTTTGTCGTACTATGTTTCGTATACCTTTAATATTATCACTTATTTCGGGCGAATTTGGAATAGAAATATTTCGCGGGACTTGAATTTCGCGATTTTGACTAGTCGCATCACCGTTTTTCAATGCTGAAGAAAATACCAATCAAACAAAGGTCTTTTCTGATAGCCGAGAATTTAAGGGTACGCATCTATTTTAATTTATGAGTTATATTTGCTAACTTGAAGTCTAGGCCACTTTCGAGGAGTTAAAGGGACGGCTTTTTCAAAACATGTCGACAAATCGTGGAGTGTCGTCGGAGCAATTTTGGCGTAAAAAAACGTAAAGCACAAACTGAACTATTGAATCTGGACGATGACTAAGAATGGAGAATCAATAATCACGTCAGTGAGTCAAATATTTTACGTTTTCCTAGACTGAATAGCTAAGGAGGTCCGAGTAAGGGCTTTCTTTTCTTCGCCAGTTACAAAGCGTGCACGCAAATTGATTTAACTGAAATTAAAAAATGCAAAAATCTGCAAGATTTTGGATGCGACTCCTTCGAACAGATTGGCTTACGAACTCGTTATCTTTGAGCGCATGGGCAGCAAACATCCAAAAAAGCCGGTTTTTTTGTTGCCACTAAATTTTTGAGGGAGATCGTCAGAAAGTGTCCTAATATTTGCAGCCGAATGCTATTCGGAACTGCCGATAAAAACCGAGAAACAAGAAGACAAGGAAACTGCATTTTTATGTTGAAACAATTGTCTTTTTTTGTTTGTATTTTAACAGGATCATTTACATGATGCAAATGAAGTAGCAAGATTTTTTGTGTCGGTGAGTTTTGTAAACACGGTGTTGTTTTATCTCATTTAATACACTTAACCTGAGCTCAGTGTGCATTTTCCAGGTTTGCATTATCCTCAAAGATGATAAAACATCCCTTTTGGAGTGTTCAGGTAAGATCGATTGGTTTCTTTTTACGATAGAATAGAATTTTAATATCAGTCAATTGTCCTTTTTAAAATGATTTTACCCGTCAAAGTTGGGAAAGACAATCCACCCACTCACCAAGTTCTCTTTGTCCACTGAGAGGCCGCCGAGCATTCCCAAGTAAGAAAAGTTATCATGCGAAAAAATGAAAATAAAAATATAAACCTAAAATGATTAAAACTGCGAAAGGTTTTTAATACCGTCAACTGACGTGGCACAACTTACTTTGACTCTGAAGATGACTACTGCTCAGGTTGTCGAAACGTCAGTTCAGTCAGTCACTGTTAACAACAGTCCTATAGTATTCAGGACGACGTTCACTCGGACGATTATACTCAACCTACTTATAAGACGATTAAGGTGGATAACAGAACTTTGTGCTATTTTGTTAGTAGAAAAAAATTAAAAACGGATATTATGAAATACCCAATTTGCAGAAAAGCTTAAATTTGCCTGTTTTTAAAAGATACAAACAGTGTTCGATTGCCCAACCTTCAATCGCCTTTCTCTCGATGGGCCAGATAATTATTATGTCATTTAAGGAACAGGTTTCCGCTGAGCAATTCTGTTGTTGTTTTAGAGCCAATCCTGAAGACAGCCTTTGAATCTGATATGTGTAAGGAAGAAGGTTTAGTCTCTGCCCTTTTGATTCACATGGGTCTTCTCAAGGTAATAACACTGATCAGCTTAGTGATAGGAATTGTAGCTCTTGTCTCTTCGTTTTGGTTGGCTCCCCAAAAAAGTCGACTTGTGGACAAATCTATGGGGGTCATGGGGCATGTGTGTTAGCCAGCCGAGGTTGGAGAATAAAACGTGGCGAGTTGAGGGTTGTACGCCTGAAAGTTTCTCCTTGCTTTTTGTCAAGAATATAGCAGCTCGATCATTAAAAATAACAATTATTATAACAAGTCCAATCAAAAGCTCTTATTTTTCGTGCCCCGAGAATCTCTCTTGTTGACTATGTCGGTCAACCGAAAAGTCGACTGACTTGACCTTAAGGTTGTCGCTTATATGGTCTATGCAATACGTAATTGTTTTGTAGCTCATTTCTACTACCAAGTGTGATGTGTTGTCGTGTAATTTTATTGTTATCTGCTTCTTTGTTGTTTTTAGGGCGAGGAGAAGGTTGAATCCGCCAAAGACATATCCGGTCCACTAACGGCTTTAGAACATGCTGCTAAACAACCTTATTTTCCCACACATTTAAAATCCTTCTTCATCGCTTTTATTTCAAAGTAAGGAAAATAAAATTTTCAAATAGTTGTTGACATGTTTAAAGAAATTAATGGATAAAAGCAAAGGTAACTGAACCATGCTTTTCTAGGGAGCGTTCAAGCTTACCTACGATCCAGCTACCAAATACCGTGTAGCATGAAAATTTTGCGGGTTCTAATTTTTGCGAATTTTGCGGATTGACCTCGATCCGCAAAAATTAGTTCCCGCAGAAAAAAAACCCGCAAAATAAAACGCCGCAAAAATTAACTCCCTTCAGTCAAATTAAAAACTCTGCTTTTAATGGACTTGTTGTGTATGTTAGGGATAGGCTTTTGTGTTGTCTTCCCTTGCTGTTGTTTAGTCCCTTTGTGCAGTAAGATATAACAGTGAAAATATGTAAGTAGAGTGAACTTTGACTCAACGTACGGTAAAATGAAAGTTGAAAATACCATATTAAGGTTTCTTCCACTTAATTTGTTCCCCCAAACCACAAAAAATCGCCAATCCGAAAAATAAAACTCCCGCAAAATTTTCATGCTACACGGTAGGTCAGCTAATGCGAAGACATGCAACATTTTAAAGTTTACTTCTTTTCGTTATGATCGAACTTAAAAATAATTTACCTTTTTTGTCTCTATGGAAACCTATTTTTGTTTTTAACACTTGCTATCTTCAAGATTTATCAGTTCCTGGTATTTGATTCTAGCTTGGAATATGGATAGGAAAAACGATATAACCCATCTTTTCTGTTGTTTTCAGGCCCAACAAACTCTTGGAGTCCTGCTCAGAGGCTCGTCATAGATTTTTACAGACGCTCTATCAGATTTGATCGTAGCGCGCCGGGTCCTATTCACCGCTCATCTGAAGCTGCTCCTTCCTGTTGTTTATCCAAGAGCCTTGAGTGAAGAACAGAAGCCCAAGATATTTAGTTTAACTGCATGAAATGTAGTTGTCCATGGCGTGTTCTTTGATTACAGTAAATTCTCTTTTATTAATGGACACATCCCTAAAACGGATTCACTAGAGTCGGTCCGTGCTATTCAGTCGTTAGTCATTTTAACTCACTTGCTTTAGGCCGATCATCTGGGGGATTCAGTGCTGGTCCCAATTATTTCCCGTCTAAGAGAAAGAGAGAGAGAGGTTTGATTGTACAGATAGTGATATTTCTCCCATCCTCGGAGGTGGCAGTCGGTCGCGTCGAGAAAAACGGCGCGGAGAAGGTTTTCAGGCCTTTGGATATTTTCCAAATTCGCTTTTTTGAAAGTTTTTATTCCTTTTGAAATGCGACGTAAAATGGAGGATTAGAAGTCTTTAGTTCTTATAGCGGCAAATAGGTTACTACAAACTGTTTAACGACGCGATCAAAGTCGAGAAATCTTTTCTTTTGTCCTTAGTCAGCGTTCAGGTCCTGTGAAATGGACAAGGGCAATGTATTTTTAGCTGTTGGATAACGATAACGTTCGTTTTGACATCAGTCAAGAGCCATTATGGCTCTTGCTTCAGTATACTTTGACGTACATCTGAGATGTAATCTTTCCAATCAAGCTAAGATAAATTGTGAAAGCTTCTATGAGTTTGGCTACGTTCAAAATATACCGCGCGGACACCAAAAGCGATCCGGTATAGTGTCAACAGCTATCCTATATGTGACTCTCCACTTTAGAGATCTGCGCAGCGCAGCTTCGCTCCGTTTCAGAAATCGCGCCGAAATCACCGTTCTTATGTGTGGACAGAAGCCTTATCTGACATGGTTTTCTCACTGCTGGCGTAAAAGCAACCTCGTTCCCAGGGTTCTCTCCTACCCGCCCTACGGAGCGTAGGGCGGGTAGGAGAGAACCCTGGGAACGAGGTTGGCGTAAAAGCTATGCAAATTAAACGTCGCATTTCACATGTGCCCAATCTAAGATTACTCATTTAGGAAACGACAACAATAGATTTAAATTCGGCTGATGTGGAATTCGACGTTTGAAACTGGTACATTCTCAGCAAATGCAGACCCAGACCCAAGCTGCATTTTGGAATGATTCGAATAAAATCACTTATCTCAGTCCGTTTATGTTTTAACTTTTACTGTCTGTTCGCTGTCGGTAAGTTTTAGATTTGGAGATGCAGCTAACAGGGTCAAACAGCACCTCGCTGAACCGCTCACACAAAGCCAACAGGCAGGAAAAGAAACAACACAAATGTAATTAGAATTGAGATCTTGATATAAACAAGGTCCTCTTAACACAAGCTTCCTCAAAATCAAGTAACTGAAATAAAAGTCTCACCTAAGAAAACGGCGATGTCACCACCGGTTTCCCGCACGTCCGAGGAACGAACGCAAAAATTCCATACTGATCACGTGTCACTAGCCAGATCTGAGTGATGTTTCTGATTGGTTGAAGCAACTTCCCCTTGGGGCACGAACCATTAGTTTTCATTACGCGCGTAGTCATTTGCGCGTCTCGCGCGTTTTGCTAGACGGACAAAGAAAAAAGAGAGACCGCTCGTAGTCTAACCAATCAGAAGTATTGCCCAGATCTGAATGACAGGTTATTTGTCAGTATGTAATTTCTGCGCTCTTTTCTCACCTGTCATTAGGGACTTTAACATCCAAAGACGCCACGGCAACGAGAACGTGTAAAAAACAATAAATACGAGTGAAAGTCGCTAAAAATATATGTGGTGTTCTCTTAGGGAGGTACAGGTGGTATACCTGAGTAATTGCTAAATGTCTTTGAAGTAAAGCTTTACCATACACACAGATTTCAAGAGGAAACTGAAAATGTTTATTAAGGTTTTCTGAGAGCACGAGGCTTGATTCCATGTAGAATTTCATTGACTTTTCTGAGTGTGTGAGGCATTTTTCGCGACCATAGCACTCCAATTAAAGCCGAGTGTTTCAGCTCTTCCCTAAGCCTCACTAACTGTTTAACTGTTTCGACAGCCAGTGGCTTAGGTTCAGGTGAACGCAGGCGACGATATATATTTGTTAGGGTTATTTAGTGTGATATTTATGTTTTTTAATAAAGATTGTTTTTACCGTGATGATCTGCATGCTAAATAAATCTTGTCCTGATTCGCTACATGGTATATACAGTAAAAAAAAAGATACAAATGATAACAATAAAGGTCAACTTTTCAGTAATTATAAGGTACTAGTTGATCGGTAATCGTAATATACAAGGACAAGACACTTGAATTCGGTTTCCAAAGAGAACGTTAAATTGAGTCAACTCACTCGACTCTTAGTCCCGGCTTCTTGCCACAATTATTCTTGGATTGTTGCTCATTTTAATCTAGCACCTTTTATTTTTCCAACAATGTTTTCGGTAGGGAGGAGACCCGGACTAGAAAGAGGAAAATACTCACGTCCCGACATTGAAATGCAAAGTTGCAGGCCCCGGTTGTTCAAAGGCTCGGGATAGCGCTATCCTGCATCGGATAAATCACTATCCAGCGGATAAGAATTCGCGATACTGACCCGGATTGGACTACGATTCACTGAATGGAGATTGATCCCCTGTATAGCTCTACATCCGCCTTTTAACAACTGGGGGCCTGATTATGAAAATAAACCTCTTTCGTCTATCCCTAGCGCTAATAGTCATGACCTATCTTGAAGGAATAAGTCGTAAGATAAGTTTAATTTTGACTCAAATGCAGAAAAAATGATTTTAATGGGAGAGGGGCTGTCCACACTTGGTCACACTTGGTGCTCGGGAACTATATGGTGTTGTGTTCACTCTTTGAGTATCCGATATGTGACTGTGTACATAGCTACTCCATTTTGCCCTGTCAGACGCCATTTTGAAACATGAGCCTAGCAGCGAGAACAAAGCAGTGGACTGCCCGGAACTTACAAAAATTGTATGCTCACAGGGACCCGGTGCCTACTTTTGTGGCCGAGTACAAGGTCGAGATCTTGTTCTCGGGCACCGGCACCGCGCCCGAATTCTAGCGTGGGACTTGAAAAAAGGTTGTGTTCACATTAGTGCCCAGCGAGCACCGTGCTTGGGCACCACGCCCGGGCACCAAGTGTGAAACTGCCTTAGTTAAGGGTGGTCATAGGAGGTACACTTTTGATGCGGACGATATGGGACACCGTTCATTAGGAGAAAGTCGAGCGTTTTCTATTTGTCAGAGCTGGCTGGCCAGACCAGTTCAGACATAAGGAGAATTTCACTATAAATAAGGACTTTCCAGTCAGATCGGTTTGTCCCTAGATAACATGCACGCAGTATAGCTAATTCAACAAAGGTTGCTTTATTTGGGCATTGGGACTTGCGCATTGGAAGCAATGGTCACTCAAGTAAATCATTGCATTGTTCCATATGCCCAAACGCCCAATTACTAATGACCAATGTAAAACCAAAGAAACGTTTTTTGATTTAGCTGTATATATCTTTAAGTTGACAGGTCTGGCTGGCCAGGTTTGACTTTTGGAAAGGGCGCGCCCTTAGGTAATAGACATGCCGCTGTTATTGAATCACTTGATCGAAATAAAAATAAAATAAAATAATAAAAAAAAGATCCAAGGGTCAAGTGATGTCAGCTGAACGACAAGGATAATTTTTACAATCTGAATACATCCTGCAAAATCTGCTCTTGGTGTAAGCCTTTCTTAGTCTGTTGTAAGTTAAGTCAATAGTGTTACGATTTTTTTGGCAAATTGACGTAAGCAACTTCGGAGGGTACGCGTGTTGTCGATTGATTGTAATTTTGATCGTTCTCTTTGAGAAGACTCATGTAAGTTCCCTTATTATGGGCCCAGTTTTCATATGTTGGACATTTAAGGTCTTGATAACGGTTCTTGCCAGAATTCCGAGTTTGAAAAGTACTCTTTTCCGATTCTGTTGAGGGAACGGTAGCCTGTTCTTCTGCACCGTTTTCTCCATTCTTCTCCCCACCATTTGCAGGCGGCGGCGTTAATAAAGGCGGCAGAAGTCTTGAATTCTTACTAAGTGGACGGGCATAGATTGGAGCCTCGTTTCTCTTTTGATTCGCGTCATTTTCATGTTTAATGAAGATTTTTATCTCGGTTTGCGAATCCATAGGTGTAAGGTAATCAGATTCTTCTGTGTTATCTTCCACTTCTACCACTACATCATTACTAGTACTATCATTGCTATCTGCATTGCTGTCATTTTCACAAAGCGGCTGGGTTGTTTCATTGTTAAGGGAAATTAATGTATCGGCGTCGGTTACAGCACATTTAGGTTTATTATCCTCCAAGCGGTCAGTTAAGTTCCTTGTTTTCTGTCTCTTTGCGCAGCAACACAAAATGGACACGATCAAAATGACAATTAACACCAATCCCCCTCCTGCAGATGCACCAATAAGAAACTGAATCATCTGAAAGCATGATATAACCGTCTTTTCTTGTTCCTCTTGTGTTGGGTGTTCTGTGGCAATGGTTTCTTGTGTTTCTTCTGTTGGGAGTTTTGTGGTAGTAGGTTTTGGGGGTTCTGTCGTGGTTTCAACTGAGATATTCGTTGAACCTGTTGAGAGAAGATATGAGTTGTTTACAATAAACAGTTAAATTCAACAGTTAAACCTTGAAAGTTCAGTTGAAAGTGGACAGACGCTCCCCGGCGGGGAATCGAATCCCGGTCTCCCGCGCGAGACAGGCGGGGATACTTCCGAGAACCGCATATATTGTGCCATCATGAAATAAGTAGAGCTTTTGCACTTCATATAGTTTGTTTGTTTGTTTTTGCCCCATCTGGGGTCATATGTCTTTCTTAAGAGAATATTGCCTTTGTCGTACTATGTTTCGTATACCTTTAATATTATCACTTATTTCGGGCGAATTTGGAATAGAAATATTTCGCGGGACTTGAATTTCGCGATTTTGACTAGTCGCATCACCGTTTTTCAA
>CALNXI010000698.1:194369-205990 GCA_942486025.1 Porites evermanni | reverse complement strand
TGACCATATATGGTCATTTGGGGGTAAATTTGAATTTCTTTAATTAGCTGTAGCTTAACCCCTATTTATCCGATTGAGATGGGGTTTTTACCAGAAATCATAGAATTTTATACAGAAAACTAATGTAAACTTTTTACCATTTCTTTCCTGAATTTTTGTTCTGATGCCAAATTTGGACATCATCTGTGACGTCACAACAGAAATCACATGGGATGAAAGAAAAAACAATAAACAGGTAATCTATCAAACTACTTCCCTGCCAAGTTTCGTCACATTCGATGCATTCTACTTCTATCTATGGCCTAAAACTCTCAGCGTTTGAGAGGTATGAGTTTTTTTCCTGTGGCCTCTAAACATGCATGTGTCGTCATATTAATTCCTATCTGTTTTTTTTCTTTTTTTATTTCATTTTCCTTTTAACACTTTTCACTTATCTTCTATTGTGTGTAGTTTATTGTGTTATTGTGTAAGGGCTAGGGATCATTGTTGCATTCTTTGTGACGCAACTCGAGGCCTGCTATTCATTTGGTATATGGTACACCAGCCCAAAGTCTAGCTCTTTTATTTTGGAGCTATACAACAGGTAAAAGGGTAACCTCAGCAGGGACAGAAACAATTCTTGTTAGTGAAACGTCGTTAGCTGCGGTAACGACGACCATCTTGGCCAAAGACAATTCCGAGGAGTGAAATTATAGACCATTAGTTAAAGATTATTTTTTTAAAATCTATGTACTCTGTTGGATGGTGTCTTTAAGTGTCATTAAGAAACTTTAGCAGTGTTAATTACAATTTTACTTTCTCAATTCTATCTAGACCAATTTGTCCTTGTTATTCAACTTTACCTGCGACAATTTAAACTCCACAGCGCTAGCCCGCACAAATATAGCTACGGTGATACTCGATATAAAAAAACCTCTATATAACGAAGTGCTTGGCATAACAAACTATTTTCTTAACCCTAAAAAAAGTAAAATATTTAAAAAACCATCTCGATATAACGAAGCCTCGTTATAGCGAACAAATTTTGCCGGTCTCTTGACCCTTTGTTATATCGAGGGACCACTGCAATAACACCACGTGGTGATGTACATGACTCAACCCCCTCAACTTGTCGCTAACTGATGAAGCAATGGCAAATGCTTTTGCTGAACTTGAATAATACAGAATTATAAGTCAGGCAATTTGTAAATATCTAACGTTTTGTAAAAGCATGACCCTGCCTAAGCACTTACACTGTAGGACTGGCAGTGTAATTTCACTTGGTGCTTAAGCATTACTATCCGCGCACCAGCACAAAATGGCGCTGCGTTCCCATTTTGGTTCCTGATGTACATATTTGCCCCGTTTTGTTCGGTCAGACGCCATTTTGAAACGTGAGCGTAACATGGAGTCAAGGCTCTGACATTGTACTCGGGTACATGCACCGTGCCCGAATCAGACTGTCGTCTATCATGCCCAGCGACCAACGTACTATGGCATCGAGGCCGAGCATGGAGTTTGAACACTGCCAATTACTTGCTCAGGGTTAAGGGGGTGTTTACATGACACCGGGGCGACTTTCGCGCTGGCGCGAGTTTACTCCGGTTAGCTCTCATGGCTCTATATTTGTTTACATGACACCATCACAAAATGTCACGCCGGCGCGGGTCACCCCGACGTGAGTTCACCCCAGTTGTACCAGGGCAAGAATTTCTCTTCGGTACGAAATCTCGCAACGGTATCATGTAAACGCAAAACGACCACCCGTTTCGGTGTGAAATCGGTCTGCCGGTAGACTGGAACGGGTAGCACATGCGTAATGTTTGCGATTTTGAATCACACGGGTATTTTATCAACATGAAGTGTACTTTAAAATAATGAGATGTGAAATGACCCAGTAATCATGTAAACGCGATACGAAATCAAAAAGTCATCGCAGGATGAAACTCGCGCCAGTGCGAGTGTTCCCATGTAAACACCCAGATCAACCTTATTCTGAAATAGGAATACCTAACTTCTGCTTTATTGACTTGCTGTTCAATTCACTCCGAAATAAGTGGATTCAAAAACGTCGTCGGTGACACAATAAAGTATAATCATGCTAAATGTATTTAACAAGGATGACTAGGATCACGGCGTGGAAATCAAGAAAATTTAAAATTTATATACCTTTCCCAAAACAGTGGGCAAACTATCACCCAGCATAGGCCTCCTTCGGCAAGTATGTGTTTTTAGGCTTATCTATTCTTGTGTGTATTATCTATAAAGTAACCTTTCAAGAAAATTTCTGAACCAAATGGAACTTCTGAAGAGGTAGTCTTGGAAAGTTCCAACCGGAACCTTTCATTTCTGCAAACGTAACAGATCTTTGATCCCACTTTCAGGCTTTCACTGAACGTTAAATTGGACTTAGCCTGAATTTCATCCAATTGCTTCGAGTCGTTTTCTTTTCTCAGCAACGTCGGAGGGTGCGTTTTTGGGGAAAAATCCAAATTTTGATTTCCGAATCCAAAAACGGATTTGGCGTTTTTTGGGGCAAATCCAAAAGTGGATCATGAATCCATAAAATCCACACTCTGAGTGGATTCTTCGGATCAAATCCAAATCCGGATCTTTGAGATTCACAATCTTAGCGTTTTTTTGGGAAAGGATTTGAAAAAAAGTATTTTTGACAAGCGGTTTTTCGAAAAAAGAAATGGTACACAACAGATGCCGTACATGTACGACATTCTAACTGAACCTATGTTGGTGGCGCCTTATTAATTTTGAGCCATTAGTTACATATCATTCCATGTTTATCATCTATTCAAATTATTCGTAGACTGTTTTTAAACCGTTACTTGTCATGTTTTTTTGTACGTACTGTAGTGTCTGCTTCCGCCGGTTTAATTTCCAAGTAATCAAAAAAACAATTCATCGACCTCAGTTTTAAATAATTCTTATAATTTCACTATCCTAACTGTGTCGTTTGGAGTTTTTCTCGGAAATCACGTGATTTTATGAACTCATTTTTTCCCCCAAATTTGTATACGACTTTAATATTGGTCTTTTTTGCGTGACATAAATTTTAAGAAAATCACAAAATTTTGCGTGGCCTCGCTTATTTTAACTTCATGTAGTTATAATAATGATAATAGTGACTGTTCCAGAATAATCCAGAATGTAATTCCCTTTCCAGAATAAGTTCAGTCTCGTTAGAACGTACCCTCACTCAAACCAGTCAAGAACGGAGGCAGGCACAATACCTTTTCGTCGTTCACTCTTTAACTCATGATTTTGTCGTTGCTCGAACTCCTCCACTTCCTTAAGCAAATTATTTTCATGCGTCCGGTTTAAGATCTCCTTCAGAGTGTCGAGGCAATCAATTCCAAGCCAGTCGTTGCTTTCGAGCTCCTTAAACAATGATCGGACATCAAGAATGCTGCTTTGCCTCGATTCCGTTATCTTTAGTCTGCAAATCGAAAGTAGTCTTTCCAAATCATTTAGCCCGTCGAGAGCTTGAATAACCTGCTCAATTAAGTTATCTATTCCTTTCTTTTAGCTTCAAATCTCAGCCTCTTCAAGAAGTTCCCATTCCTCGACGCCTTTTAACATGGCCTTCAATACATTTAGACGATCGAGACTTAGAAATCCTTTCTCTTCTAATTCTTTAAACAAAGAAAAGGTAGGGATGTTTTCTTCGTTATGAGCCGGCAACTTTCCTCTGCATATAACAAGCAGTTGTTCACCAACTTGAATTTTGTCGAGTCTTTTGCTTATTTTGTACAGTAAATTGTTTTATTATATAGACACCAGTGTTTTACTGGAAAATATACCACTCCTAAAATTCATAAAAACTACATCCGGGACCCGAGTGGTTTATTTTCCATAATCTCACACATGAGTTTATCTTGAGGATATGAATTTTATTTTCTTGTGGCAAAAACAATATTTTACGAACGAGCGCAGCGAGTGAGTAAAATATTGTTTTGCCACTCGAAAATAAAATTCATGTCTTAGCGCCACCGTGTAATATCCTCTATATATTCATACTCAGACATTTTAAACTGTACGCTTCTTCACCGGGTGCGAGGATATATTGAATTAAGAAGCCGTCACGGAAGAACGGGTTCCATATTTGAAAAATTGCGGAAGCGATAGTTTCATTTTCGCTTCTGAATTCCAGCTTAATTAGCTTCAACTTGCTTGATTTGCTTTTTCAAGGCCAATAGCCTGAGACAAACGTTCATCTTTATTGAATATACGGGTCACTTAAGCAAACGTTGTTATGCTGCATATAATGGGCTAATTAAAAGTAACTGGATTTTCAATATATCCCAAGATCCAGTCCAATGTCCAATTCAGCGTGGGGACGACACCGTAATACCGTGATAATCTCCTACTGCCGCCACATTAGAAAACGAGAAGACCCTGGGGACGAGATTGCCTGCGAAATTGCTCAAATTACTGTGTGTACTAGTTGAGTTATATCAAACTTAACAAAAAGAACATGAAAATTTTGCAGGGAAGTAGTATGTCAATATGCCAAGTTTATCATTACAGGCTCCTGATCATTAGAAATCTCTTACCATGAGGATACCGTATTTTCAACGACTAAAAATAAGCTACTTGCTGAGAGATAGGTAGGAGAAGTCGTTACGTCACGCTGCCATGGCAGTAGACTGCAAAATAGCCCGTATTTCGGCCTAGAAGTTAGGACGCCCTACGGGCCTGTGAGGCCCACGCGCTTCGCGCGAAAATATCACGACGGTGCCTCCCGCCTTGCAAACCCGATATTGCGAAAAAAAAAAAAAAAAAAAAAAAAAAAATGCTTTGCAATCTAGAATGGGATCAAAAATATAAAAAAAAAAAAAAACACAACACTCAAATTATTACAAAAATATAAAAAAAAAAAAAAAAGAGACAATAAAAAAATACATAAACAACACAGTATATTGACGCCACGCTGCCAGGGCAGTGGCCTCCAAAAAACCCCGTTTTTGGCGCTCGAGGTTAGGGCCCCCCCCGGGCCTGGGAGCCCCCCGCGCTCCGCGCAAAAAAATCACACGGGTGCCCCCCCCCTCGCAAACCCCAAATTGAAAAAAAAAAAAAAAAAAAAAAAAAAAACGACTGCTTTGCAATCTAGTATGGTATCAAAATTTTTGGATCTCATAAAATCGTGATCCTGCAATTCTGACAGAATTTTTAAAAAAAGAAAAAAATTGACATGTATGACTTTCATGTACGCGCGTGTATGATTGCACTCAGGAACAAAACGGTAGCCCATACTAGTCTTTCATCGTTAGACAATGCAAATGGCTGATGACTAGAAAGATTGTTGAGATCAAGAAATTTTCCTTTCATGGTAACGTAACGTCACACTTTTGCTCTCTATTATATATATAGTCTTGTTCATCCCCTTCGTGAAAGAGCCCGTTCTGGTCTTCAACGCCCATACTAATCATGAGAGACGACTGGGGACGAGTCAGGTGTTGTGTAGACAATATGAATTTTTTCTGTGAATTACGTTACTCCTTTCTCTCTCACGAAATCTCTATGAAGACAGAAATGGAGAGTTTTTTCAACTTCGTGCAAAAAAAATTAAAAATACAGATAGAACAAACCCATGATCGGCTCGAGATAAAGATCGGCTTGAGCAATGAGACGATTATTGATCATAGGAATATAGGCGGGTTGTTTTCTAATTGCTTTTTAAGCAACAGGTGAAGACGGGCACAGGCTTACCAGTAATCAGCCTTTTATGGAACTGGGAACCTTAAAATCAAATGGAAGAGTAATCTATTGAGTCCGTCGCCTTTTACAATTACTGTGCATGGTATTACAAGTTTATCCCAGTTCGTGACAAATACTAATTAACCTAGCCAACACCCTGTAGACTAACAGGAAAGGTCTCAGTTCCGTATAAGTGAATTGTACGAGATTAAATGAAACGAAATAATGGGGAGGGATTTGTGTGCTTTTAAGGTCAAGGAATATGCCAGTTTCCGGGGTCAGATGGACACGTGGGCGGTGCTCTTTCTAGTAAATACGGTGCCTGCGTTTACGTTGGAACTGTGTTTGTTGTATATTATATAGTTTCTTTGACATCTTACAAGGAATGAGTACAAATAAACCTTTCAGCTACATCCGCATACGGCGGAATTTCAAGTCTTGATCGGTTTGATTGGCCTATAGTGATAGGGTTTTAAACGCATGGAGAACGCAGGACACTATAGACGGACTCAGGGATGTTGATGAAAGCGTTGCGATTGTCGAACTAGTAGACATGTCCCCTCTTTCGGTATAAATGCTTCCAGTAGAGCTGCCGCAACGAGATAAGGAATTATAGCCTTTCTCAACTCATCGTGATACCGCAAGTGCGGTGTCTACCCGGTTCTATTTAAGTAGCCAAATCCTATTTTTAGAACAAGTTGCGCCACCCTCAACGTCATAAACTCGACCCCGTACCGGCCGCACATTTGCGCGGCTCCCTCAAAATTCTAGGAGATGGGCAATCGTCTTGGGTCTTTACTTAAGTACTGTCTAAACCCGTTTTTGTGAAAATGAGTTTTATGAGAATAAAAAAATAAAAATAAAAAGTCAGTTTTGTCAAGTTAGCTTCGCACGATTTGAAGGCGTGGGGAAACTCGGAAATGGCGTATCACGGGTATTCCCCCGTCCCCCCACATCCTGTTTTGTCCGCGCTCAGTTGGTCCAGGTACCCGTTTTCGAGGGCTAGGTACTAGGTACACCTGTACATCTTTTTCTTGCTCTCGCCAGTGATATCAAATAAACTACAAAGACAGGAGCTTAAAGTGAAAACTGTAAAACGTTCTTAAGTTTTATTTACCATTCAGCACCATTTTCTAATACAGGAAATACTAACACAACTATGTACAACTAACTTTGAGCGAATGGTATTTACTAGCTTATTGCATTACTTGTACACAAGTACTAAACAATACCATAAAAAAGCTTATGCATACTAGGCAATATTATTTTAGAAGATAAATGATATTAAAGTGACTATCACTTCCGATCTTCAGGTGTTCAAAACGTACTGATTATATGATGATAATATTTTTCTTCGGAAAACTGTAGTGAGTCACCTTAACTAAAAAGAAAGCTCTTTTATTAGGCACACTGTCTAGTATGTATTTGGCATGCTCAAAAAACACATGCAAAAGCAAAATGCATGTTATTGTCACTGGCAGATCCAGGGGAGCCGCCCCCCTTTATTTTTAGACCAAACTGAGGCCCGAAGGGCCGAAAAAAATTTTTTGGACATCGGGCCCCCCCTTATCTCATAGTCTGGATACCCCCCCCCCCCCTTATTTGAAGGTCTGGATCCGCCACTGGTTATTCGACACCTTTAAATGCAGACTTTCATCACGCAGAACCACGTGCACAATAATCCATCCGAGATATGAAGAAGTTTCCAATGAAGAAGTTTCCCTGTGAGAGGAGTGGGTGACAAGTCTGAGTTTTGTCAAGAGAAAATAGCTCATTATGTCTTGGTTTCGTTTATGGATCCACCTTCTGAAGTTTTGGAAGACAGGTCAAGATGTCAACTATTTGACATTCATAGTAAACAAAAGTGGACCTATCCCCTTGATAGAAAAGTTCATATTGAACAGGCAAAGTCCTCTTAATTTCCCTGAACACTGAAATAAGATCTAATGTCTGCCAACGCTTGTTTAACACCTCTAACATTGTAGCAAAAGCCCTTCTCCCATTTATCAGCAAATGAAGAGTATCCTGGAACATTTGTACGTGGTCCTCGTCTGGCAGGTACCAGTAATCGGATATTACTAGCTTCGTGTTTGGAATGAGACTCAATTTTTCAGCCAAAAATCTTTGTGTTTCCTTTATACATTCAGAAAAATAGTTGTAGCGGTTTGAACTCTGAATCACGACAAGAAGCGTCGATTCGCTATCTGGAAAGAAAGAAAGAAAACGGATCATAAGACCTTTCATCTGCCAGTTTTTAATCGTACTGAGCCCATTTCACTTAATTGGAGTACAGTTATTTTGCAGTGCTTCTGAGAATTAAACCTTTCAAATTATTTTGGTTTCAGCTTAGAAATCTTACCTTGGAGATCAGAACTTCTACTGCAGGCGGCACTCCGAATTCACTAAATGGTCTTGGCCAGATAAGTTCGGCAGACCTTGTTTCATGGCTGCCCCTGTTAATTTCAGTATTAATGCAAATCTCAATATGGCCGGCTTGGTTATGGGGTCCCCTTGGTCTTATGGGTAGTCTTCCTTATTTGAGATATACGACGTTTTCTTTTTTAAGAAATGCCTTAAAAGACTCTTTCTGTTATTATCTAGGCCAGATCAAATGAATTCTTAAATAAATGAATTCTTAGTGCAACCTAAACTGAATTCTGATTGTTCAGCAGCTACTATGAATCCTGGTCCAATCTGCCATTTTTTTCTCAGGCGTCTTCTCGTCACACATCATTTTGTTTCCATTTATTTCTCTAAGAATGCATTCTCGTGATTGTGTAAAGAACTTCCACGAGAGTTCCCATTTGCCCGGCAGTTCCGTGGTCAGTGGTTAGTGCATCCGGTTCATAGTGTACGATGTGATAGACTACGACCAGATATTTACTCGTGGTAATCTCAACAAAATTGAAAATGAACATCATTTTATTTAATATGTTTAACTGTCCGAGTTACTACTTTCAAATAACAGATACGTTCTTAGCTAAACCAGAACCCCTAATCTTCAATTGTTACTATCATTTGAGCCTATATATATTTAGTATATACACACTCAGTGATCTTGGTAATTCAAGCAATCTGATTGGTTAGCTATCTCAGACTATGACGTTATATTCACCGCGCTAGGCGGTGAATATAAAGCAGAACAAAATCGCTGTCGTGAACTGGGTGTTTTGCCACGGTAAGTGCTTGTTGCCTCAGTTTCATAGTAAAACCTTTTTGGAAATACACGAATATCCAAGTGCTGATGACTTTGAAGGCAAGAAAAGACTTCATGGTGTTTAAACAGAGTGATTTATTGTGAAGTGGTTTACCGTAGCGTAGCTGACGTTTTGTACGCTTGAGGCTATGTTTACCACTACAGACGAAAACGAGGTCGCTTTGTCACTGTTTTGTGATTACGGGATTTTCTCGCAAGACCAATTTTGGTCAATATTTATATCATTTATGGGGGAAAGAGCAAGGCAAATATCTTCGAAAATTGTCAGTGCCAGCAAGTTAACAAGGCAAAGAACATTGGAGATAAACAACGCTCACCTTAATCGTAGCCGCTGTTGACAGCACTTGCAAGAAGCGACAAAGAAAACTTTCTCATTCACGGTGAGTTGACAGAAACAAATAAAGCTCTACTTTTCCTCTCAGAATTGGGTAGTAATTTAAATTTTCGGCGTTTTCTTTTAAACCGTTGATGCTAAAGCTTACAAAACTCGATACAAAAAGATTAAAACTATCATTTGCCATGTTTGAAAATACTGTAAAGATCTAACTCCTGCGCATCCACTGTTTACGGCTTCGTGTTCACGCATGAATCCACCCGTCAATCAAACTAATCGTTTTTTAATGGTTTCCTTTCTGATTCTGTTGAGATCACTTCGTGTGAATATACTAAAACAATTATTCACCTCAGGCTCAGTTAATATTGTTGAATAATCCCCTCGACTTCGTCTCGGGGATTATTCAACAATATCAACTTCGCCTTCGGCGAATAATTGTTAAATATACACGCACTGTACTGAAATATAACATTTATTGCATGGATGACGCTGGGTGGTCTCCTACTCGTGACCCGGAGCGAGAGAGGGAGAGAGGACCCTGGAAACGAGGTTGCCATAATTCTTGATATCATACTAAACCGGCCGAATTCAAGAATTGCTTTATTGTTTATTCGAAATATTTCCGAGCTCAAAACCATGCTTATCTCTATACTTAAAATATCTGTCTCCTTGGTAATGAATTATAGTATTCAACCCGCCAAAATAGCCCGTCATCCATCAAAAAGATTTGTTTTGAAACTTAGACACCACCCCCCCCTTCCCGCCCCCTCTTTAAAAGGTCCTGTTTAGCAATTTGAAACTGGTTCTTATTCACTATTCTTATTCTTTATACAACCTTGAGAACTCATGTGAACAGTACTTCAATTTTTCTGATTGTGGCAATTTTTAGTAAGGAGTAGGCTGAATAAAGCTAGATCCTCTAAACTATATTATGTTTTTTTCTACAGAAAATAGGAATTTATTTAAGATCCCAAATAGCGTAGATTTGTGCTAATTATCATTTATGTAAGAATCTGGCCACAGTTGTTCGAAAGGTAGATGACTCTATCCACCGGATAAAACACTATCGACTGGATAGCCCAACTGGTTTGCCTAATACCTGTCCGCCTGATAGTGATTTATCCGGTGGATAGCAGTAGGGTGTGGACCCGTTGCACGTGTTTAAGGGCGTGGTCCCTTTTCGACCGATCAGAGATTGGACCCGAGTAAGGAGTGGTCGCGTGGAGTCTGGACCCGAGTTAGCTTGATCGCGTGGTAATCTGGCCCCGAGTCGCGCGTCGAGGAAGGTCACGTAATTAGGTTAGGGTTCGAGTCGGATTTAGGGTTCGGGATAAAGTCGGAGGTTAGGGTTCGGGCGGCAAGAAAATGCGTAAATAAAAATGACGATGAAGATGACGACAATGACGATGATGATGAGAACGAAAGCCAAGTAAAGAACAAATTGACGAAGATGAAGAAAATACGGATAGTGACACAGAAAGTGAGGAAGTTGATCCCTGAGATAAACCACGAAAAGAAGTTGTCAATGACCTGAATTTAGCTTGGGAGGAACAGGTGACATTAGAAACTCTACGCCAGGGTTTGCTTAAGATCCTCAGGCTCGAGCTTCTTACCTTCTGCGACACTTGCATTTGCATTACCTAAGGTGGTATCATAACTTGAAAACTGACCCGGAGCACAAAAAGGTTATTAAAACGTTACGTAGCTTTATGGACGATGATGAAGTGGAATATAAGGAGCCTGTGGAAGCTGCCGTCAGTAAGCAAAAAAAAAACCTTTTGAGTAGTCTGTTTGACCTGGAAGATATTCCTAAAGACACATCGACTAAGAAAAAATTGTCGGAATAATTCTCACTCAATGTCATGAAAGATATTAATCATCGTGGATAATGTGTATAAAGGGTTTAGTTTTATCGTTTGTCTCACGATTGTCACAATGATATTGATCGCGACGTTTCGACCGCACACTGCAGGTCTTCATCAGACGATATTGTCGATTTACTGAGTCGGACTGTTTGTACCACCGTGGTTGTTAGTGATTGTATCACAAACCTCGCTCATGGTTGGTGGGTTTCGATCCAAAGCATTGTTGGTGTTGTGAGAGGAAAAAACGGATCCCTCAGCGGTCCGCTGTAGTAGAGATCGGTTGTCATGTTGTCTGATTGGGCATGTGATAAAATATGGACTGGACTGGATTGGTAAAACATGGACTGGATTAATAAAAGATGGAGTGATAAAACATGGATTAAAAATAGATGCAGTGATAAAACATGGATTAATAAAAGATGAAGTGATAAAACATGGATTAATAAAACATGGATTAATAAAAGATGGAGTGATAAAACATGGATTAATAAAACATGGATTAATAAAACATGGA
>CALNXI010000698.1:178511-193148 GCA_942486025.1 Porites evermanni | reverse complement strand
GCAGGTCTTCATCAGACGATATTGTCGATTTACTGAGTCGGACTGTTTGTACCACCGTGGTTGTTAGTGATTGTATCACAAACCTCGCTCATGGTGGGTGGGTTTCGATCCAAAGCATTGTTGGTGTTGTGAGAGGAAAAAACGGATCCCTCAGCGGTCCGCTGTAGTAGAGATCGGTTGTCATGTTGTCTGATTGGGCATGTGATAAAATATGGACTGGACTGGATTGGTAAAACATGGACTGGATTAATAAAAGATGGAGTGATAAAACATGGATTAAAAATAGATGCAGTGATAAAACATGGATTAATAAAAGATGAAGTGATAAAACATGGATTAATAAAACATGGATTAATAAAAGATGGAGTGATAAAACATGGATTAATAAAACATGGATTAATAAAACATGGAGTGATAAAACATGGATTATTTTTTCTCTTACTTTTTCTCAGAATGGTCACTTTTGTTTGCCATGTTTAAAGTATTTCGTATAAAATAGACGGTTTCATTAGTCATTCAAACTGTCAAAATTGTCTTTTGGCCAGTGTTTTTATTATAGCTTTCGCTTTCATAGACTAGTATCCATTGTAGATTTTAACTTCTAAGGGAGGTAGATTTTATTAACATCAAGCAATAACAATGGGGTAAGCAGGGAATTAAGAAGCGATCAGTGGTTAATCATGTCGTTGCATTGTTGCAAGACTATTCATATGTCCTGCAATCCCAAAAGATCTTTTATTTCGCCATTTCCCTTCCATCCCATAGCAATGTGCATGACGAAGGAGTGACGAGCAAAAACTATAGCCAACCAGTCGCCGGGATATGCCGAGGCATTCCGAAAACACCTGAAACACGTCGGAAGAAAGTAAAACGCTGCGTATTCACAAACCGACAAAATGGTGAAGAAAGAAAAACAAATTTCAACACGAGTCCGTTGGGGTCACTCAGAGAGCAGTTGGTTTTTATACCAGCGCTTGAAATTGTCAAGTGTCACCCTAGCTGAAGAACGTTACTTTACGTTACTTTTTGTCGTTGTTGTTAGTTTCACGAGAGCGTTGTTAGCGGACCTGCGTCATAGAACAAAAAGAATATTTGAAAAGTTGACTTATTGGTTCATTAGAATCAATAGTTTACTGCTTCTGAAAAGTGACAACAACAAGAAGTCATGTATTTGCTTATGTTGAGTGTATTTTATAATATTAACCCATATCTCTCCATGTTTTATCACTCCATGTTTTATTAATCCCTGTCTTATCACTTCATGTTTTATTAATCCAGTCCATGTTTTACCAATCCAGTCCAGTCCATGTTTCTATCACATGCCGTCTGATTGTAGGCATCCACGCATTGAGGAATTTCAATTCCACTGTCCGTATTGATGTTGTTAAGGTGAATTCTTATGTGAATAGCCTCTTTAATTCTACGAGAGTACCAGTGAGGGTCTCGGTCAATAAACTTAAAACTTCCTCCCAGAGTGGATAATGCACGGTCTTATTGACGCTTTCAGAAACGGCCGAAGTTTGAGTTCGTGAAAGCCGTACATCCCTATCGTGCTCCTTAATCCATTCATCCGTGAATAAGCGTACCTGTTTTGTCTAAGATTCCTTGTGAATGCGGCAAAGTGTACACTGGGGAAATGGGAAGGTGCATGCATGGACGGATTAAGGCGCACCATCGGAATATACGGCTTTGACAAACTCAAACGTCGGCCGTTTCTGAACACGCCAATAAGACCGGGTATTATCCGCTCCGGGACGAAGTTAAGTTTATTGACCGAGACCCTCACTGGTACTCGCGTAGAGTTAACGAGGCTATTCACACAAGACTTTACCCTAACAACATCAATAGGAACAGTGGAATTGAAATTCCTGAAGCGTAGATGCCTACAATCAGACAACATGACAACCGATCTCTGCTACAGCGGACCGCTGAGGGATCCGTTTTTTCCTCTCACAACACCAACAATGCTTTGGATCGAAACCCACCAACCATGAGCGAGGTTTGTGATACACCAATCACTAACAACCACGGTGGTACAAATAGTCTGACTCAGTAAATCGACACTATCGCCTGATGGAGACCTGCAGTGTGCGGTCGAAACGTCGCGATCAATATCATTGTGACAATCGTGAGACAAACGATAAAACTAAACCCTTTATTTAATTCTCACTCACCTGTGCAATGTTGCGGGCAATTTTGGGCAACCAATGAGCAAATTGCCGTGAGTTAATAGAGTTGTTAATTGTTAATAGACGGACAAGCTTACGAGTAATCTCTAACCCGAACCCTTTCCGACTATAGCCCGAACCTTAAGTCCGACCCGAATCTCAACCTAATCACGTGACCTTCCTCTACGCGCGACTCGAACCAAGACTGCCATGCGGTTGAGCTAACTTGGGTTCAGACTCCATGCGACCACTCCTCACTCGTCCGGTCCAATCTCTGCTCGGTCGAAAAGTGACCACGCCTTAAACACACTGGCAACGGGCCTACTACCTACTAATAGCAATATCCACTACTAGGGTCGGTTCAGGCTAACTTGGCAAAATGAGGGTTTTTACTACCGGGGTAGTACAGTATTTCTAACTGAGGATGTAGGGTAAGATTCTCTCAACTTGGGTACATACTCATCCTTCTTAGTCATTTTTTCTTTGTCTTTTTCCTATGGGTCTCCTAGGCTGACATCACCACTACGTCTAATCAGAAGTCTAATACAGCAAACACCGGTGACCGAACATCTTTAATGGATTTGTCAATGCGAGAGTCTCTACGAGCTTTAATTACTTTCTTGTCTTTTAACGACTCGAGAGCATACTTGAAAAATAAGGTTGAAACAAATTTGTTATAAAAGGCATGTGATAGCTTCCATGCCCCAAACACATGCAGAACCAATCACACTGGCCAATGGCCGACCTGTTCTAAGTTGCCTCATACTTCTATTAATAATCATGAATCACAACAAACAATCTTTTTAATGTAGGTTTCTTTTAGTTTTCATTGGACATAGTATATTCGCCCTTTTATACCTACATCGATCTATCACCTGAATTTACCAGTAGGTAAACTCACCTTTATCATTTGCTTGGCGGATCCTTTCGTCTAAGAAGTCTGAAATAGCCTCTTTGAATTTCTCTGTCTGTTCCGGTAGTTCTCCTTTAAGTTCTTCCACCTTCTGTTCAATCTCCTTACAAATTTCATTTATTTTTAATTCTGTTTTGCCTCTTTCCAGTACCAACTCCTCTAGACGTTTTTTCATTGCTGATTCCTCTTGGTAAAACGTGCTCAGCAGTTGCGTCTTGCGTTTTAAATCAGCAGAAGGACGGCTTTCTGTTCCTTTGTACCCACTATTTGGAAATTTCTCCTTCAGCAACTCTTTCAGCATCGTTTCCTTGTCCTCTGCTCTTCTTTGACTGTCCCATTCCATCGCACTCCTTTCCCACAACTTGTTAATATCTTCAAAGCGTTGTTTGAAGGTAACCTCTGCTGTAATTTCAGTCACCTGGCTCTTTGAATTTAGATCTTTAAAAAAAGATCCAAGTCTTTGAATATTTGCTTTTTCTACAGCAGCAAAGTCAAAGTAATCTATGATCAAAACCTCTGTTTTGCTGAAGAACTTTGTTGGTCGTTTATTATTGGCATTTAGGACCTTGTCCATTTCTTTCGCCGGAAGGGCACGAAGCGTGCTTGGTCTCGCTTTTTCCAGCAACTCTACGAGATCGTATAACTCCAGCTTCCTAAATACGTCTCTTAACAGCGTGACTGGGGTGTCTGGGAACAATTCGATGATTTCTTGTCTTGATTCCCCCCTCATGCTGAAATGCAATTTTTTACGATCAAGCCCAAACGATTGACAGAACTGCTCCAAGGCAGTGTGGTCAGTTTGAAGTCTGAATGATATTTCTGCGGTCACTGCTTTACTTAGATCTTTTAAGCAAAGATTGAAAGAAGAATCTGTAGGAGAAAGGAAAAAATAGAAAAATGTAACCATCCCAGCTGTTTTTCTAACTTATACACTGCTGAAAATGATTCAATAACAAGAGTAAATTTTTACACTTTTTGAAAAAGCGAAGGTAGGAATACAAGGCAAAAATTAATAGTCAAGACTACCAGCTCTCACAAAGGACTAGCTCTCGAAACGTCATTTTCAGTCAATTGACTTCAATAACTTTTACAACTCCGTTGATAAAATTAGGTGGAGTCTTTTGTGAGACCCTGGCCCCACTTTTGAAAGGACGAAATAAAAGAAAAGCGTCAATGTTTTTCTAAGAGGTCCTTAAAACCTAGATTTGGGCACAGGCAACCTGAAATGTGTGTGCAATTACTCTCTCGTTTACTGGCTGACACTACTTAGACTCTATTTTAAAAAGTTAAAGATTAAATGTTACTGGCGCTTTTAAACGATTCAGAATATCTCAATGCCTCAAAGCGTGCTATAAAGTTTCTCCTGATTGTTCTTTTTTCTTATTGAAATTACACATATTTACCGCTGGGTTCTTCAATTCTGCCAAGCTCAGATGCATAACCTGACGATCCAGACATTAAACTGACGCTTGGTTCGGTTGTGATACTTTGTGAACCAATATCACTGGTTTGTTCCAGATATCTCTTAATGTAAGCATTTTTTTCCTTCTGCCACTCATCATCCCCAGTCGGCATAGCAGGACCTTCGTACAATAAAAATTAAAATAAGCGTAAATTAATGCAACTGCAAATGGAGGTAATTAAGAGAAAAAAGGGGAATATCGAAAAAAAAATACCCAAATAAGAAAAAAGGAATTTCAAAAAATCTCTGTGATAAAGGTTCAAAGTGTTTGTTTTAGCATTAGAGGATGGGTTTCTGGGCTGATTACTCAAGTTCGCAGCTGCAAATGATGATTTTGCCTTTTATAAGTTAACTTAAGCGGGGGTCTTAAAGAAAGTGACCAGTCATACGACACAGCCGCACTCACGGTTAACAGCAACAGTTGACGGATCGTACGTTCCCTACAAACCGTCAACATTTGCTAACAGTCCCTATCACACAGGAAGCGTGCATCACATTATAACATCAGTGACATCATTGTGCAGCGTGTTACGATTCGTACAATCCGTGTGATCCGTATGGATCTTAGCAGCCCGGGTTGATTGATACAGATCGTAAATTCCTCTTAAAATAAGCCATAAAGCTAAACAAGCGCGGCCCAACAGTAATATTCCTCGTTCGGCAAGCCATAAAGCAAAACAAGTTGGAGCTTCAAACGTAATACTCTTCGTTCTACATGTATAAGCCATAAACCAAAACAAGCACGCTTCAAATGTAATATTCTTCGATCTTTAAACCGTAAAGTAAAACAAGCGGGCTCCAAATCAGCCAAATGCAATTTATTTTGTCTTCACAATAGTTATAAATTTACCTTGCACTTTACTGATTAACTCTTTCCTTGCATTCTCGTATTCTTGTTGGTCGATAGTCACAATGACTTCCACTTGTTTCCCAAACAAAGATGTGACAAATATGTCTTGCAGGGATTCCCTGAGCGTTCCATCTGTGTATAAACCCCACAAGGTGTCAAGACCTGAAATGTCTTCTGCCTGAACTTTGAGGATCACACTCCCCTCAGCTATTTGTATCAGTTTAACGCCAGCAGGAAGGACGCAGGTATTAACAGCAGCTACGAACTGATCATATGTGCAGCCTCGCTTCAGGAGCTGATAGGTAGATGCTATAAATACAGCCCCTGCAGCCACTTTGAACATAGTCTTTATGTTCAGAACTAAAAATTAAAAAAAAGAAAACACCAATTGCCTAAGACGAAATGGCATTAACTTCAAGGCAAATAAGCCAATCATGTAAATCAGAAGGAGCCTAGGCATTCTAAAGCTGGGTTTGCTCTTTTATGGCCTCTAATGAAAGGGGCAGGGGATGGTTGACGTCATTCTGGTAGTGTGTTGCGTGACCCAGTAACGCTTCACCTCCGCAGTTTTGTTTAGGAATTCGGCAGGCACGAAAAATACTTGTATTGAGCATTTCTTGGTGGTTTTTTTTAACCGAACTTAAATACTTTTCATATCTAACTGTAATAGCGGTTTGCCTTTTCCTGATGAGTGGATCACCTCAAGCAGTCTAAGGCCTGGGACTTTTATTGGCTGTAACTTCGGCAAAAATGATGGCGCTGAATCAAAGTTTGGCACACATAAAGAACTCATCGTCCTTAACATTATAAAGTATAATTATTGTGTTAATAAGTCAGGTGATATGTCACGTGACCATTTTTGTCACGTGACCATTATTGACCAATTGGTGGCCCGTTTAAAAAAATAAATCGAGCAATAACATTTTTCTGATTCATATTAAATATTTCGAACACTTCACGTTTGGAATGACCGTCCACTGCGCTTCAATAAAAAATTATGACGGAAAACATCATTTAAAATGCCCAAATTTAATCTTAAGTTATTTAAAACTTTATTTTCAAACTTCGCGTACATTCATTAATTCCAAACGTAGAAAGTTAGATATCTTTATACTCTTTCAGAAATGCTAATTTGTTTATCTAAAGAAAGTAAATTCGCCACCAATTCGCCAATTTCCTTCATTTTCAATTTTTGGTCAAGTGACCACAATTAAACTTTAAGGTAGAAAAAAACCTTAAGATTTACTTTTGGGGAAAAAAATTCATTTTGTTTTAGGCCTCCTAGCAAGAGATATTGCCAATCATTCATATGCTCCGAACACACCTTTGACCCAGGCCAGAAACCCCTTGAGACGTGCTGTCTATCGCGTGCTCCTCGTGCCCATGGTTTCGATAACATCCTCCCCTTCCTTTCCTTATGTGGTATCCTTTCAGCATTTTTCTCTGCTTCATGTAGGTCGTTAGAGTATATCCTTAGCCAGCTGCTATGCATGATATTTTGGTATGGAGATTTAAACTGTTCCCAGCCGATAATAGCTATTTTTATCATGAATAACCGAATCACGAACCATTGCATTTTAAGCAAAAAATCTAGCAGGCGAGCACGCTCAGATTTGCCTAAATACTGAGGAATAATTTCTTCACACGAATGAGAAAAACTTTCTTCCCTTCTTCCGGAGATCTACGTGCGGTAACGTCGAGCGAGTTGCGAGCGGTAACTCTCTCTAATATCATGACAAATAGTGAACAAAAATTGAGAAAAGCAAACAAAGAACTCAAGGACGAAGTAGCGGAGCTTAAAGTGAAGCTAGAAAAGGTTTTGAAAGAGTTAAGTGAACGAACTGAAGAATGCAATCTAAATGTCGGTAATGGCGTCGAAGTGTTGTCACCAGACAAAACCAAATCAGTGGAGTTTGTTTCGGACCAGTATGATGATTTAATTGCTTTCAAAGTAAGTGCCAGTAAAGAGCTTGAAGAAATTAGGGCAAGACTCGATAAGATATCTGAGACCTGCGACCGCATCCAGAAATCGCTAGATGCTTTTGAACTGTACAGCTACCAATTCAACATCAAGATAGTCGGAATGCCGATGGTTGCTGAACGTGAACACCCTGAGCAAACTGCAAATCTATGCCTACAGTTATTTTCAGCCTTGGGAGTAAAGGGAGTGTCGATCCAGGATATTGATACGGCCCACCGAGTGCCGTCTATGAAGCCGTCAAATCGACCCAATGCAATCGTTTGTAAGTTTGTACGAAGGCTAGCTAAAGACCAAGTAATGGCGGCCAGGAAGAAAGTTGGTGGCCTCAAGGCCGAAGAACTTGGATTTGCAGCTGATATCAATGTCAAGTACCTTAATATCTATGATCACTTAACGCCACGGTTACAAGCCTTATATCATGAAGCAAAGAAAGTCAAAGAGGCTAAGAAGTACAAATTTTGTTGGGCGAAAAATGGCTTTGTGTATCTTCGCAAGTCTGAAGAATCCACAATTTACAAATTCGCCGACCTTTCTGAGCTTAACAAGAAATTTAGCACGGCCTCAGAAGCTGGAGTGAACGATCACCTACAGAGCTAAGTACTCAAGTACTTTTTATATTCTGTCATTACGAAGTAATCAAGTTTGACTATTGAAATGCCTACAAAGACCAGTACTAAGCAACAACAGAAGTTAAATAAATCTCTGTTAAAAGATTTACCGTACTTTAATTTCAGAGGTAACTTAGCCCTTGCCCATGGCCAATTTAATAATTCAGTTAATAGTGAGCTCCCGACTAAACGAGATCTAGATAATCTCCATAGTTTATATGATCTGGATTTGTTTAATTTGAATATGGCCTTTGATACCAACCAAACTGATAACGATGCTTTAATGAGCCAATGTATTAGAAGCCGATATTTTTCTCCACACAGTCTTAAGCAGTTTACTAATAATCTTACGCAGGATCAAATTGAATCTAGTCTCTCAATTTTTCACAATAATATTAGAAGCCTTAATCGTAACCTCGAAAATCTAGTGACTCATTATTTACAAGAAATAGGTATTCACTTCAATATAATTGGTGTCACGGAAACTAAAATCACCAATTCTAATGAGAATACAGGCCTTTCAAACATACCCGGTTACGTTTTTGAACACGTCCCAACACCTCTAGCATGTGGTGGTGTAGGCCTCTTTGTCGATGAAACACTTAGTTATTCAGTTTTAGAAAAAACTTCCACCGAATCTTTTCAGGCATTGTGGATAGAAATTTCTTTTGTTAAGAAGAAAAACGTAATCTGTGGAGTCTTATACCGTCAACATAATTCTCCAGAGAGCTTTCTTAAATACTTGGAAGAGACTATCGACAAATTTACTTCGACAGGGAAGAACTTATGTCTCTTAGGTGATTTTAATTTATGTCTTCAAAAAATCGAAACCTGTAATTACAGTCGCGACTTCTTACTGGCTCTTCAAAGTTGTTATCTCCTTCCAACTATTGACAAACCAACACGTGTTCACAAAAATTCTGCAAGCTTAATCGATAACATTTTTGTAAACAATCCTGAGCAGGTGCTAATCAGCGGTAATCTCATTACTGATGTCAGCGATCATTTTTCGCAGTTTTGTATTTTGACATCAACAAGAGATAAGATTAAACGGAAGCAAATTAAAAAACGCGATCTTTCGCATTTCAATCCCGATAATCTTAACAGCGACCTTGCTACGATCGACTGGAGTTGCATCATTAAAACGCACGCAAATAATGTAGACGAGCTATTTTCAACTTTCTATAGAAATTTTAATAAAATTATAAATAAACATGCACCGATTAAAACCCTTTCTCGACGTAGGATTAAACAATTTTCTAAGCCTTGGATTACAAAAGGTATAAGAACGTCAATCAAAGAAAAAAACAGACTGTACCAAATTGGCGATCAGGAAAAGTATAAATATTATCGAAATAAAATTTGCAGTCTTATACGTCTGAGTAAGAAACACTATTACTGCGCCTTTTTTAATAACAATTTAAGTAATATGAAAAAAACATGGCAAGGCATAAATGAATTATTAAATCGCTGCAAAAGAAAGTGTAAATCTGTTAGTAAATTAAAAGACCCAGATAACAACAATAACCTTACTAATGATTCCTCGCGTATACCTAATATCTTAAATAAACATTTTTCAAATGTTGGCAACATCTTAGCAAGCAAACTACCACCGGCAGAGCGTCCCTTCATAGACTACCTAAGAAACTCCAGTTCGCCAGAAGTTTCGTTTTTCTTCAGACCTGTAACTCCATCCGAAATTCAATTTCAAATTTTATCTATACCAAACAGCAAATCGCATGGCTTATACTCCTGTCCTACTCAACTTCTTAAATACTCAAGCGAAGTCATATCTCCAGTTCTTTCAGATATTCTCAATACATCTGTCTCTCTTGGGGCTTACCCCCAAAAACTTAAAATATCTAAAATTATACCTATCTTCAAAGCTGACGACGAGACCGACACTTCTAATTATAGGCCAATTTCATTATTATCAAATTTCAATAGAATCTTCGAAAAAATTATGTACGACAGAATGAGAGACTTTATTGAAAAGCACAGCCTATTATATTCGTCTCAATATGGTTTTCGTCAAGCTCACTCAACCCAACATGCTATCCTTGATATGGTAGAATCTATACAAACCAATATGGACAAAAAACTCTTTTCATGTGGTGTTTTTATTGACTTAAAAAAAGCCTTTGACACTGTGAATCATACTATTTTACTTGATAAACTAAATTATTATGGCTTCCGTGGAATTGTCAATCAATGGTTTTCCTCTTATTTATCAAATCGCACACAAAGCACTGAAATCGGCTCTCATATATCTAGTAAACTAAATATCAATTGCGGCGTACCCCAAGGTTCTGTCCTAGGTCCACTTCTCTTCTTGCTTTATATAAATGACATCCAATATTGTTCGAGCAAACTCCAATTTTTCCTTTTTGCTGATGACACTAATGCTCTTTATGCTCATAAAGATCTAAAGACACTGGAACTAACAGTAAATGCAGAATTACACAACTTGTATAACTGGCTGACTTCAAACAAACTTTCCCTGAATATTAAAAAGTCAAACTATGTAATTTTTCGTCCATACCAAAAAAAACTCAACTATGATCCCCAGGTCAATATCTTTGACAATGAAAGCAATAAAAAGGTTACCCTTGAACGCAAAAACTTTATTAAATATCTTGGACTGTTAATTGATGAAAATCTATCTTGGAAGACCCATATTCACTCTGTTGCAAATAAAATAAGTAAAACAATTGGGCTAATTGCGAGATTAAGACATATTGTTCCCACTTGCACCCTCTTAAATATTTATCAGTCACTTATTACACCTTATCTAACTTATGGTCTTATCTCTTGGGGCAACGCGTGTAAAACTTTCCTCGACCAAATTCTTGTCCTTCAAAAACGCGCACTGCGTTTAATATATTTTGCTGAAACAAACGACCACGCAATACCTTTTTTTGTCAATGCAAAAATTCTACCTTTACAGTCTCTATATTATGAATCCGTTTGTAGTCTTATGTATGATGTAAATAAAAACACTGCTCCGGTTGATATTTCGAAACTCTTCTCTCGAATTTCTAGTGTTCATACTTACAACACACGTGCCTCAACCTCTGAACATTTTTATACTAAAGAATCTCGACTCAATGTCAAACGAAATGCTTTTTCGCGTGTTGGGGTCAAAATTTGGAATGGGATACCTCAAATTCTTAAAGAAAGACCGAAAAAAGCTTTTAAAAAATTGCACGTTTAACATATATCTTTTCCTTTGTTTGCTGTCGGTTGCTGAAAAAAATCCACGGACTTTGGCGATTACTTAAAGCAAGTTGAGTGTTTTTTAGAAGGCCCACAAGGGGTAAAAATAGATCGGATGGGTAAAACTGGGCTGTTGCTTCCTAGTGCATACTGGGATCGCTTGGCTACCTCCAGATTTAAAAAATTTATAACATTCCGCGCGTTTCGGTACCAATTTCATCAATTCTGATCAAGATTTTTCCACGTACCCACGGCCCTGAAGTTTTACTTGGTCGCGTGTTTGCTGCTGTTGGTTCTTGTTCTGGTTCTGTCATACCGGACAGCAAAGCCATTGGCAATGCGGATGGTACGGGAAGCAACGGTTCCTTCATTCCGACACGAAATGAACAAGTAAGTGTGCCTATTAATATTATCGTACTTCTGTGAACCTTTTATCTCCGTTTGAAGGTTTGGCTCAAGTACTGAGGGCCTAGGATGTGAATTGATACAAAGGTACTATACCAGCCGTGAAATTAAAAAAAATATTGTAAGGTTAAAATTAGATTTGCGTTTTGAGTCAATAATTTCCCATAATGTTAAGAGTGAATGTCAGTAAAAATCAAACAAAAATCGGAAATTCGTGGCCACAGTCAAAAAATCGATTCGGCTCATTTTTTGTCCAGGGAAAGGCTAATGTACTACCTTCAGTAAAATGGAACTAGTTTTTTGAAATACGCTTTCTTTTTGAAATAAACCGTTAAAAATAATTTCGCCGGATTTGGCTATGCGCCAGCTCAAAATTTCACTATGGGTGCGTTCGATTGGGAAATCCGGATTTAGATTTTCAAAATCTAAATCCGGATTTCTCAATCGAACGCGAAATCCGAAAACGGATTTCACCTCCGAGAAATCCGTCCTCAGGGTGGATTTCAATTAAGAAATCCAATCCGGATTTCATGGATTTCCTTTTTACCGTTCGATTGGGAAATCTGAAAAAGGATTTGTAACACTATTCTCGTGAACAGTGGTCTTCTTTTTGCTAAGTATGCGTGCGCGTGCAAGACCGCTGTTCTTAAGGATAGTTTTTCAAATCCTTTTTCGGATTTCCCAATCGAACGATAATAATGAAAATCCAAAAACACAGATATCTCAGCGTTGAAATCCGTTTTCGGATTTCGCGTTCGATTGCAAATCCGAAATCCGGATTTTAAAATCTAAATCCAGATTTCCCAATCTAACGCACCCTATGTTCAAAATAATCGTGTTCGATCTAAAACATAGCAGCCAGTCTTCTTTTGCTATAACTATTCAGTAGGGGCCTTGTTTTGTTAAAATATATGGATAATTTTTGTCTCAGGTTATTTCTGTAAGAAATAAACTCGAAATTTGAAGGAACATTTTCAGCCATTCAAGGACATGCAAAAGTGGGGTTAAATCATTGCGATGGAAAAGCATGTGGTAGTGTCTTAAAATCGTTGATATTGCTACCATAAATTCCTAAAATACAGTCGTTAAAAGTTACAGTTTTGTTTTTCTGGGATCTTGTAAAGTTTTCGAGCGAGCGCCGACTAAATTTCCATAAAATCGCACTCTGACCTTAAAATTTAGGTCACAAACAGGGCGTCACGCGATAGATTCGAGATAGATAAATCAGATAAATGACAATTTTGGCTCATTTATAGTCATTGTGTTGTTTAAATGATACACGTAAGGTAAAATAGTGTGTTTTTCAAAGTGTTGCCTTCATTCTGGACTATAACTTTAAAATAAAGAATCGACTGCGTGATGACCGAGTCGCACTCGCTTCGTCTTATTAGTCTCAGTATTTTATATTGATATCCACGCAGGCTCTGACATCAACGCGACTTCAAACTCATCAATTTCGGCGATACAAAATTTCTTGCGTTCTGTACAGAGTGAAAGAAATTGGTGGCGGTTTGATAATAACATAAAAATACACTCTTCCTATTTCTAAAGTCGAGGTAATGTGCCGATCGATTGAGCGTCTCGATCCTTCAACAGGCCTGGGCAACCCCTCGAAACCCCGGCGCATTTAAACGTTTTAAAAGAGCCTGTCCTGTGTTTAAATTCTCCATTACATAAGCTCTGTGTGGTTGTCAAATGCTCCCCCCAAAGCATAAATGTTTGCAGATTGTGAATTCGAAAAAAAAAAGCCTTAAGGACCGTGATTCTCCGGACTTCCGGCACGATGTTGATCGGCGATCAATTACAAAAATATAACACTCGATCTCGTTCTGATACATCAGATACAGCATACCTTCAAAACTGCAGTCCTAATCTAGTGTTTTGCTTTTGAAGTCCTTGCCGAACAAGCTATTCGTCTAAAGAGTCGGTTTCTTTTACCTTTACACTCCTCCATCTCACTCACATTTCCAGTTCAAATACCTCACTCCACCTGGGCAATAGTCAAATGCCCCCCTCCCCTTTGGAGGGGGGCAAGCGGGGTACGAATACCGCCAAACTGCACATTATTACGTATAGACACCGCACAGAATAACATGCGAAAACCCTAAACCGCATTGAAATTACCCGAAAATTTTTAAATACCGCAAACCCTTACGCCCTCTTCCCCTGGCACATGTGATGGTCAAATAAATGCCCGGTGGGTTGTTGAAGTTTCCAATTGATCAGTGAACAGTTGTCTCGATCAACGTCAGTTTCCATGGCCAGATAAACAACTCTTTCTAATTTCCAAAATTTCCGGTCCAGATTTTTTTCTGGACGGCTGTTTAGGGGAAGTATGATTATGCAAATCACAGGTGTCATGTGAAGCCTTGTTCAGAAGACTATTTAGTCATGCAGTTGAAATAAAAAGTGGAAAATTGGGTATTCATGCAAACGGTGAATACCAGCCTTGCCACTACACTGACTGGCACTCATTTCTTGTGAATGGTAACCTGCGACCAGGTGTCCTCCTTCCTTGTTTCGATAGTATTTTGCGGAAATATTTTTTTTGGCGATTCGCAAAAAAGACGATACCGTGCTTACTAGGAATTAATGTTCGCGGTTTTAGAAAGTTCAACAAGGTGTAAATGTAATTTTGTAATCAAAATACATATACTGTGCCATGCCGCAATCATTGCAATCAATATATAGTTTCGACTGTGAAGTAATTTTTTGCATATGAAAATTTAGCCCTTTTTTAAGCTGTAGCGTTTTTGTGGATTGTGAAATAAAATTAACAATGGTGTCCCACCGAATCTGGCATATATACACTCCACCTCTTTTTCAACATGTTTTTGTTAGAAACAGTTGTAATAACGATGACGACGACGACGACGATGATGATGATGATCATGATGATGATGATGATGATGATGATGATGATGATGATATAAATGGTTTTGTAATGATTATGATGATAATGATAATAAAAATAATAAAAATAATAATAATCTTTATTTCTTAAGATAAAATCACATATCCTAAGTTACAATAT
>CALNXI010000698.1:163511-173511 GCA_942486025.1 Porites evermanni | reverse complement strand
TCAAAATTTGACACGCGTGGAACGTGTGTGGATCTCACAGCGAGTTGGCTTTACATATTTTGGTGCCCGCAATGACGTCATCAAGTTATCACTGTTTTTGCTGCCGTTATGTCTATCAAGAAATGCGATGAAGTTTTAGACCATAAGTTTCCAAATAAGAGCGAAGTTTGAGATAAAAGAACATTTGTCAGCGCATCTCACTTTGCAGAGAAACAATTCATGTGATATATTGCTGGTTTTCAGTGTCACGCCATTCAAAATAGATCAAAATAAAAATCAAAACCGTTCAATAGATAAAGTCCAGAATCTGGGAAATGAAAGGAGGTACATATACAAAGACCCTCGCCAAGATTCAGGTCAGAGGAATATTTCCTATACGAGATATCTGAAGAAATGTTTTACCCAAACTTATAGAGATTTGTATGGAGACGCCATGCTGGTGCTCACCTGGATGAGTTCCAACATGGCGGACGGAAACCAACAGAAACATCTGTTACCGAGTTTTGCTACAAAAGCGTGAATTTATTCTTCGAGAAACTCATAAACATTAAAGTAATACTTTTTCTAATACATGAACTGTTTAGATAAAAAAAATTACCGGAAATAAGTCATTTTTAAAACCTAGTGACAGCTCTCTTGGCCGTCATGTAAATGCCGCGTCACGCAAAGGCTTAGAAACTCAAGCGTACTCTATCACAAAAGCAAGAACCCTTTTCAAGCGAAAATTTGTATGAAAATTAGTTTTCGGCTGCTCTAATGCATCGTGAAAGTAAAATCTTGGTAGGATCGATAGTTTTTTAGTTTGAATTTTAGTAACTTCATGTGAAAACCAACAATATACAACGAGACAAGCCCACACCAGTGCATTTAAATGAAGACAGTCGAACCCCTATGTGCGACCACCTCACGTAAGCGACCATCTCCCATAAGCGACGATTTTTCCGTCAAAGCTCTCTATAATTAGAATCTCTTGTAAACAACACCTCTCATAAGCAACCCTGAGCACTTTTGAGAGTAGTTCTACACAAGTTCTTCGTTGTTTCAACCTTCTGAAAGCGACCACTTGACATATGGTCTGATCTCTATACACTGTATCTACCTCGCTGCTCAATGGATATGAAAAACGTCACAACATATCAAACTTATAAATTGCATGCAACGAATTCTCTTCCAAAAAGTATAGGGCCTCTTCTCGAAAGAGATCTTCTGTTGTCCTAGTCGTAAGGAGGGGGACATTGGGGGGTACCCAATACCGCAATACCGTAAGAAAAAATGGCAAATACCGAAATACCGCGTCGAAAATCGTCTAAATACCGATACCGCATATTTTAATCACATTCATAATCGGTTCCGCATACTTACGGGTGCTTCCATCTAGGGCGTTAAATTATCTCAGGCATTTGCATGCACCAGATGTCCATGTTTTTTTTAATATTTTGGTAGTTGGCAAATTTTTGGCAAATTTTCACTGAAAAGAACCTTTTGGTAGGTCGACCCAACAGCTAACTAACTCCAATAAAAATAACTCTTGAAAGGGCGAAAAAAACAAACAAACAAACAAACAAACAGACAGACAAACCAACCAAAACCCTTTCCACGCCCGTCTAGTGCGAGTTTGGATGAGTCTATAGTCTAGTACTTCAGTATCTCAGGGGTCAACTATCTCGACTGTCTCACACGCTGCGCCGGTAAGAGGCAAACTTACCAAATTTTCTCTTTTAACTTTACAAGGCGTTTTTCAATTCTCGAAACCCGCCATCTAAACTTACTCTTGTTGCGATAATGCTCGCCTCCTTCGCCCTCTTCATAAAAAATTGCCACACAGTCAATGATGACCACGCCGTCTTCGCCGTCTCAGCGACCTCAGTCATTGTGAGAAAACGTGTAAGACCTCGAATTGCCGGCACAGGTATAGTCTGCTACACAGCCGTTTTTAGTGTCGTCTAGCCTGCAGTGCAGGCGTTTTCTTGCTCGCGAAAGCGCGATGTTGAAACTTCCCGAGGAGAGGAGGAGATAGGGCGAGTCAAAGGGAGCGGGGAGGGGGTGGGGAGAGAGAAGAGAAAACGCCTGCCCGAAAACACTGTGAAAATGAGAAACACCCCCTAATTAGACGCGCGTGACGGCTCTTCCGGAAATGAGTAGCCGACAATAACAAAACAACCAAACAGTTGCTCCAGTCCAAAGACTCGCATTGTCTTAAGAATAACAAGCTGGAGTTTATCATTGTTTTTATCTTGACCGAGTCACAATGCAATTCTCCACAGCTGATGAAGCTTCAGTTTAAGCTGCAATTCATTCTTCTAAATTCATCTCTGTAAATAACTATCCGTGAGAGTTTAACATCCTACAAACATTTTTTTTAAAAAAAAACTAACGAGCTGGGCCCAGCGTGATACAACATTGCAGGAAAACATCACATTCTCGGACTAATAAGAAAATCGCTTAGTTATTCAGATCCTGAGACACTTTGGACAAAAATAAAGAACCTAACAGCCTCATTTAGCGAAAAAAGATCTTTACGCTTCAAAAGAGGTTAAAGAAAACGCTCTGGCATCAGAGGGCAAATCATGAAGATCAGAAACACCACAGAAAATCAATAAGCGTGTCATGACCTCTCAGTGTGAAACAAGCGGCTAAAATCACATTTGTTCTGTCAAAACATAGAACCCTCTAGAGAGCATCTACTCGCCAGAAAAAAAAAAAAACGTTTTGGAACAAGCAGCATTTTGGCATGAGGTAAAAGTGGTGTAGGTACTGCGAGCAAATCTTGTCCTGATGACCAGTGTAAAAATAGCTTTGACTTTCTCATTGCGTAATACACGCGACATTCCCAGCCGCTCCAATTCCAAAAGACTGACGGAAACGGAATAAACAATATAGACTTACAGTTAATTGACAGGCATCAATCTACTTCCCTATGCCGCTAGTGTCACGCCATTCAAAATAGATCAAAATAAAAATCAAAACCGTTCAATAGATAAAGTCCAGAATCTGGGAAATGAAAGGAGGTACATATACAAAGACCCTCGCCAAGATTCAGGTCAGAGGAATATTTCCTATACGAGATATCTGAAGAAATGTTTTACCCAAACTTATAGAGATTTGTATGGAGACGCCATGCTGGTGCTCACCTGGATGAGTTCCAACATGGCGGACGGAAACCAACAGAAACATCTGTTACCGAGTTTTGCTACAAAAGCGTGAATTTATTCTTCGAGAAACTCATAAACATTAAAGTAATACTTTTTCTAATACATGAACTGTTTAGATAAAAAAAATTACCGGAAATAAGTCATTTTTAAAACCTAGTGACAGCTCTCTTGGCCGTCATGTAAATGCCGCGTCACGCAAAGGCTTAGAAACTCAAGCGTACTCTATCACAAAAGCAAGAACCCTTTTCAAGCGAAAATTTGTATGAAAATTAGTTTTCGGCTGCTCTAATGCATCGTGAAAGTAAAATCTTGGTAGGATCGATAGTTTTTTAGTTTGAATTTTAGTAACTTCATGTGAAAACCAACAATATACAACGAGACAAGCCCACACCAGTGCATTTAAATGAAGACAGTCGAACCCCTATGTGCGACCACCTCACGTAAGCGACCATCTCCCATAAGCGACGATTTTTCCGTCAAAGCTCTCTATAATTAGAATCTCTTGTAAACAACACCTCTCATAAGCAACCCTGAGCACTTTTGAGAGTAGTTCTACACAAGTTCTTCGTTGTTTCAACCTTCTGAAAGCGACCACTTGACATATGGTCTGATCTCTATACACTGTATCTACCTCGCTGCTCAATGGATATGAAAAACGTCACAACATATCAAACTTATAAATTGCATGCAACGAATTCTCTTCCAAAAAGTATAGGGCCTCTTCTCGAAAGAGATCTTCTGTTGTCCTAGTCGTAAGGAGGGGGACATTGGGGGGTACCCAATACCGCAATACCGTAAGAAAAAATGGCAAATACCGAAATACCGCGTCGAAAATCGTCTAAATACCGATACCGCATATTTTAATCACATTCATAATCGGTTCCGCATACTTACGGGTGCTTCCATCTAGGGCGTTAAATTATCTCAGGCATTTGCATGCACCAGATGTCCATGTTTTTTTTAATATTTTGGTAGTTGGCAAATTTTTGGCAAATTTTCACTGAAAAGAACCTTTTGGTAGGTCGACCCAACAGCTAACTAACTCCAATAAAAATAACTCTTGAAAGGGCGAAAAAAACAAACAAACAAACAAACAAACAGACAGACAAACCAACCAAAACCCTTTCCACGCCCGTCTAGTGCGAGTTTGGATGAGTCTATAGTCTAGTACTTCAGTATCTCAGGGGTCAACTATCTCGACTGTCTCACACGCTGCGCCGGTAAGAGGCAAACTTACCAAATTTTCTCTTTTAACTTTACAAGGCGTTTTTCAATTCTCGAAACCCGCCATCTAAACTTACTCTTGTTGCGATAATGCTCGCCTCCTTCGCCCTCTTCATAAAAAATTGCCACACAGTCAATGATGACCACGCCGTCTTCGCCGTCTCAGCGACCTCAGTCATTGTGAGAAAACGTGTAAGACCTCGAATTGCCGGCACAGGTATAGTCTGCTACACAGCCGTTTTTAGTGTCGTCTAGCCTGCAGTGCAGGCGTTTTCTTGCTCGCGAAAGCGCGATGTTGAAACTTCCCGAGGAGAGGAGGAGATAGGGCGAGTCAAAGGGAGCGGGGAGGGGGTGGGGAGAGAGAAGAGAAAACGCCTGCCCGAAAACACTGTGAAAATGAGAAACACCCCCTAATTAGACGCGCGTGACGGCTCTTCCGGAAATGAGTAGCCGACAATAACAAAACAACCAAACAGTTGCTCCAGTCCAAAGACTCGCATTGTCTTAAGAATAACAAGCTGGAGTTTATCATTGTTTTTATCTTGACCGAGTCACAATGCAATTCTCCACAGCTGATGAAGCTTCAGTTTAAGCTGCAATTCATTCTTCTAAATTCATCTCTGTAAATAACTATCCGTGAGAGTTTAACATCCTACAAACATTTTTTTTAAAAAAAAACTAACGAGCTGGGCCCAGCGTGATACAACATTGCAGGAAAACATCACATTCTCGGACTAATAAGAAAATCGCTTAGTTATTCAGATCCTGAGACACTTTGGACAAAAATAAAGAACCTAACAGCCTCATTTAGCGAAAAAAGATCTTTACGCTTCAAAAGAGGTTAAAGAAAACGCTCTGGCATCAGAGGGCAAATCATGAAGATCAGAAACACCACAGAAAATCAATAAGCGTGTCATGACCTCTCAGTGTGAAACAAGCGGCTAAAATCACATTTGTTCTGTCAAAACATAGAACCCTCTAGAGAGCATCTACTCGCCAGAAAAAAAAAAAAACGTTTTGGAACAAGCAGCATTTTGGCATGAGGTAAAAGTGGTGTAGGTACTGCGAGCAAATCTTGTCCTGATGACCAGTGTAAAAATAGCTTTGACTTTCTCATTGCGTAATACACGCGACATTCCCAGCCGCTCCAATTCCAAAAGACTGACGGAAACGGAATAAACAATATAGACTTACAGTTAATTGACAGGCATCAATCTACTTCCCTATGCCGCACCAATCAGGAGCTCCGTTTGCCAGCGTACGGAGTTTCCCAAAAGAACAATGATATCGGGCAGGCGTATTTTTTTTCTCCCCTCCCCCTCCCCCCTTTCCTTCTTTTGCCCTAGCTCCTACCGTAAGGGTTACTACTTCTACTCTCCCCAATCTTCCACTGTCATAAAATCAAAGATAGCGGCTACAACAATATTACGAACACGAACAAGGTTTCGCCCACCCAAAATACGCCTGCACTGCAGGCTAAGTGTCGTCGAGCTGGGGAGGAGCGTTGCGTGACGGCACTAAAAACGGCTGTGTAGCAGACTGGCACACGTACACAGATCGAAAAGCCTGGTCAGAGGTAACTTGAGGCGACTCATTGTCATTGGATGCAACAACAATCACATTGTATATTATCGACCATTATTAAACTGTCACAAAATGACCCACAATGGTTTAATCATTTACCGCTCTGTCTCAAGACTTCTAAATATTAACTTTTAATGACCTTTATGTCCTACTGTGTTTTGTTTTGCGTATTGTATCGAAAGGAAAGCGCAAATAAACGGCTGAAACGGTACCGTAATACCGTGAACAATCTTATTTCACCGAATACCGTCAGCCAAAATGATGAAAAACCGCATACCGCAGAGCTAGATGATACCGCAATACCGCACGTTAAAATCAAAATTACCGAAATACCGCACGAAAAAAAGCCCAATACCGCAATACCGTAAACCCCCATGTCCCCCTCCGTAAGTGAACACCTTCCGTAAGCGATCACTAAATCTTCGGATTTTGGGTGGTCCCTTTCAGGAGTTTCGACTGCAAAAATAAACTCACTCTAAAGATTGCTTTCTCAGAGCATTTACTTCTAATTTCGTGTTCTTTTCTCCCTTGCAGAGGTCTCTTTGTGTCCCTAGGAGGCCTAAAAGAGGGGAAAGGGAAGCGTTCAGGCGACAACATTAGACGCCGAGAAAGAATGAGGGAAACCGCGCCTTTCTCTCTTCTACAGTCTCACACGCGTTAATTACTCTTAAAGTATTATTTAAAATTTTATAAATGAGATACCAGTAATAGCCTCTGCGAAGGAGAGTGTGCTTGTAGTTTATGTTCTAATTGGCAATGAATCTAGGCGGCTTCAAAATAGCCAGCTCAACGGAATTGGAAATGCAAAACTTGTCCAGCACTCGGTCCACTTTTGGTGCGCCTTCTTGAGCAACTTCTTTTAGCTGGTGATTATGGAAGTTCACTGTCACTTTCATCAACACTCACACTGTCACTATCACTCCCAGATCTAGTAATCAACTTCTCAGAAATTTAGGGTCACACCTACAGGAAACCTCTGTAAGTTTTCGATAACTTGCGAAAAATTAGAGCAAGGACCAAAATCAATCCCCAAATACAAATCCCCAGAATTTTCATGTATAGCAAAGTCATTGAAATTGTCTTGAGATCTAATTTATAATGGAATGCGATTCCACAACTGGGTTGAAAATTGCCAGTGAAAAAAGACCGCAAGCCGCAGTTGTACAAATTGTATCCAACATGTACATCACGCAGACGGTGGCCATTGACAGATCTTAGATTGCGCCTTGTGGTGAACATCTTAACTAGGTTGACGAAATATTATGGGGCCAAGCCATTTCAACATTGAAAAGAATCGTAAAATTTTCACGCTCTTCTATCGGAAGCCACTGGAAGTGATACAGCTCATACAATGCAAATGATATATATGCTCATGTTTTGGGGTAAGAGCAACGATTCTGGGGCCCGCTTCTCGAAAGTCCCGGTAACTTTACGGGCCCGAAATCAATTATTCAAATCGAAATATAAAGAATAAGAGCGCGGGTCCTGGCTAGCAAACTACTCCATTTAGTTTCATTAACTGACAGTTTGATCATGTTAGATGCAAAACTATTGAAACCTCGATCTTTACTGTAAACGGAGACAGCTTACCGGGCCCGTTAATTATCGGGACTTTCGAGAAACGGGCCCCAGGCCGCTACATTTACTGTTACTTTTACTGCTTACGACTCGTACATCCGATGGCTATAAGTCTTCTAATATATAATTTTATTCAAACAAACAAACTTTACTCACAGGCCATGTTCACACTATACCGGATAGCTTTTGCGCCGCCACGAGAATCATATCGGATTGGGCTTCTGTTCACACATAAAAACCGCTGTGGCGGCGCGATTTCTGTGACGGAGCAAAGCTGCGCCGCGCCGATCTCTAAAGTGGTGAGTCACATATCGGATAGGTGTTCACACTATATCAGATGGCTTTTGCGCCGCCACGAGAATCATATCGGATTGAGCTTCTGTTCACACATAAAAACTGTTGTGGCCGCGCGTTATCTGTGACGGAGCAAAGCTGCGCCGCGCCGATCTCTAAAGTGGAGAGTCACATATCGAAGAGGTGTTCATACTCTATCAGATAGCTTTTGGGCCGCCACGAAAATCGAACCGAATTGGGGTTTTGTTCACACATAAAAACTGTTGTGGCGGCGCGTTTTCGGTATATTAGGGACTTTAAAATCCAATGACGCGGGCGACAACGAGAACGTCAAAAAAACAATAGGTTTAATAAGCAAAACAACACCTTCGCACGTGGATCACACTTTTTTGTACATTTCTTTCTCTTTTTGTCCACAACTATGACGTGAAAATGTCTAATTTCGCGTTTTATGAAGGACGTAAACAAGCAACGACGAAATTTTATTTCTCTTTCTGAGCTTGAATATGGTCCCTTGAAATTCAGCTTCAGGAGGTTGGCATACAATTGACAAAGTAAGTGGGTAGGAGTAATCGCAATAAAGACTGAAAGAAGGCAAATTCACTTTTTAAGCGATGTTTTTGTCGCCGTCGCGTAGTTGGATCTTAAAGTCCCTATTAACGGAGCGAAGCTGCGCCGCCCCCATCTCTTAAGCGGAGAGTCACATATCGGAGGTGTCCACACCATAACGGACAGCGTTTCGTAGCGCCACGAAAAGCTATCCCGTGTGAACATAGCCAAAGTGTAAAAGCTACAATGCATTACAATCCCCCTGAAAATTAGTAAAAAACGCCATTCTAAGCAGGAAAAAGTAAAGGTAATGAAAGTAACAAAATAAGGCAACCTAACAATACAGAAGCTGATCTGTAGAGCTATGAATTATGAGTTATGAATTTACCATGTTCACATAGACCATAATGCACCTTTCTTACCCCCCCCGCCCCCCCCCCCCCACCAGCTACCCCCACCAAAAACAAATTGCATAACCATTGTTTCCAATTTTTCCTGGATATTACAGTTGTCCCAAGAGAGATAAAAGACAATGGTTATGTAAAATTTGGGGGGTGAACAATGTGCATTATGGTCTATTCAAAAATGGTGAATACAATTTTGTCTATAGCTCAATGGATGATCCAATGATATCAGTCTCCATACATTGCTTTCAAGTTGTTGTGATCCGTCCATGGTTGATGTTGCTCTTTAATTAATCACAGTTTTCCAGAGAGGCAGACGAGAAAATATAGATGTCTTATATCAATTTCCAGATTTCAGTCTGTATATGAGTTAAATGCTAGATTACAAGGCATTATCATTATCGTTTAAGAGTTACATCAACTGTTAGAGCTGATTGGAATAGGACGAGCAATTGCAATAAATGGATGTTATGCTCTGAAGTAGGACAATATTCTTGAGGTCAGTGCTTTAGTTCTTCTTTTTATGGTAATTTTTACATAACTTCTAATTTGGTATGCAGATTTTATATCAATGAGGAATAAGTTGAACACTTAATACTCTTAGCTCCATTGCATTTTTTTTAATTCAGAAAACAAGAACCTATTTAAGAACCTAAATAGCCTTTACTTGTGCTAATTACCATTTATATAAGAACCTGTTTAGGTTAACTTGGAAAATCCAGGTTTTTGGTGGCGAGATTTTATTGAAGTCAACGTGATGTACCACCAGCCTATCCTCACGCCCCATGCCAAATATTGACGTGGTTCATTGTGGAAACTCCCCCTTGATCATGAAAGGGAAGAGGTGTCTGAGCAAGGAGCGGAAAGAAATGGGGGAAGAAGATGGTGGGGTACCTGTGTCGTGATCATAGTTCCGTTTTCTGAATTCTTGGAAGGCAGGACAAATTTTCAAGTAAGTCGCAAACAGAAGCAGAAACTTGGAAATTCCCTTGGTCAAAATGTTGGGAAGCCTTCTTGATAGGTAAGGTTCTTTGAACTTCCCGGAACACTGAAATAAGATCTAAAGTCTGCCAATGTTTGTTCAATAGCTCAAAGATTGTGGCAAGAGCTAATTTTCCTCTCTCATTGATGTGTAAATGAAGAGTTTCCTGGGGAAGTTCTTCTGTGTTCAAATGTAGCCAGTACCCAATATCGGTTATTAGTAGTTTCGTGCTT
>CALNXI010000698.1:137378-150079 GCA_942486025.1 Porites evermanni | reverse complement strand
CACTGTAATTTTCAGGGAGTTATAATAACTCCTCTAGTGGGGCTAATTTAACTCCTTACAGTGGAGTTATTTTTCGTGGAGTTACTTTAACTCCAAAAAGGAGTTTAAAGAACTCTTTTTCAGGAGTAAAAGTGACCCCAGATATTGAGGAGTTAAAATAACCCCAAAAACGGAGTTATCCTGTACCTAAAATTTTTACTCCACTTTCAGAGTTAAATTAACTCCAAAAAGAGTAAAAACAACCCATGTAAGGAGTACAAATAACCCCATTTCGGAGTAATTTTAACTCCAGAGTGGGAGTAAAAAGAACTCTTTTTCAGGAGTAAAAATGACCCCAAATTCGGAGTTAAATTAGGAGTTAAAATAACCCCAAAAAAGGGGTTATCCTGTACCTAAAATTTTTACTCCATTTTTGGAGTTATAATAACTCCCTAAAAATTACGGTGTATTAAGTGGGTTGAATTTAGAGAAAATGCAAGGGCTAGGGATAAGAAAAACTTTCCGTATCAACGAGCTGTCCGTATTACTTTAAGCGGGTGTCCGTAAAGCGGGGCTCGACTCTGCAACACCTGGCATGATCATATCTTGACCACTTATGACGTCAATTAGGTGCCTTTTTTTTCTCGGGAATGTTTGGTTGGAGTGTGCCGCCTGGTTCTCCAAGTCCTGAGCCAATTTCAGACTGAAAAATGTTATTTTCAACACCCGTTTTCAGACCTGGTATAGGTAGAAATTAAGTCATCATTTTTAGACTAGCGCTAAAACAAAAAGATTTTCTAAAAACCATTTCGAATTAGCATGTTACTCTTTCTTTCTGATTCATTTGGAGTTCAAACGCCAAATACGTCCATACAACCCCGTAGCACTCGAACAGGCCTACAAAAGCCGACCAAAAATTTGACGATTCAATTACTGAACGAATCGAAACTTCTGGATAGATACAGTCCGAAAATGGTGCTAAAATTTTCAGCTATTTTGTGATTCGCAGTTTATTTCAAATTTGCAAATCCGATAAATTTATTGCAAAAGTCCGTAATTCGAAAAACTATCTACCCTCACCTCCTAGATAGCCTGCGAAGCGCAGACGCATTTCCGGTCGTCGCTTCTCTCCCTCCGAAAAATAGCTATTTTTCGGAGGGAGAGAAGCGACGACCGGAAATGCGTCTGCGCTTCGCAGGCTACTCCTAGACGAACTGTTGAAACTCTTAGAACGCGGTGCCACATATGATTTTGGATAGTGCTTGGCATGCAAGATCTTTTGCTGATTTGCGAAAGCTTTAATGGGTGTCGATTGGTCAAATTTTCAATAATGTTTACGCACAAAAGAAAACGGCACCAGAATTCCCTTGTGGACTCAATTCCGTCGAGAAGTTCTTCCCCGAGGTAGGTAGCTTTTCTGGTGTCATAAGAGTGCATGTGGTAATTTTTTTTGACAAATACAATGAAAAAAATGGCGGGAGTAAGAAAAAAAGGCAACAGAAAGTAGCCTTTACTTTTAAAACCTCTTTATCGTATTTAATTGAATTTTGTTCGAAGTATATTAGAAGATCGAGGGACGCCAATCTCGCACGCATTGCTGGCCGCAAACCCTAGTTGCCGTGAGGCTCTGGGAACGAGAACGGAAGCGGCATGAACGCCATGATGTTACATTGATGAGAAATTGCTACATTTTTTACCATTTTATGAGTAAAAATGTAAGAATAATGTTATATTTTGTCGCTGCTGTCTTCGTAATACTTATTTACTTCTTCTGTGGTTTTTAAGGGCGGACTTTGTCGCTGAGGTAGTTGGGAAATATTGCTGAATCCTGCTGAAATGACCTTCGTGTTTCCACAGTCCTCAAGAGATGACCCCTAAAACTTAAACTGTACGAGGCTGTTCACAGGTAAGATAAACATATTTTCCAAAATATTAAATTTTTGTTAGGCTGTAAAGAGTTGTCCTTTTAGTTTCTAAACATTTAGCGAGCAGTTTTTAAATACTTGGCAGTGCTGTTTATGTTTGTCGCGGGAAATTCAAATAGGCCATTTCACAGTTATGGGCTTAGTGTCCAGTAGTAGATGGAGTGAACGTGAGGCTGAGGTTGACCTTGTTTTGATGCAAACCTCCTTCCTTTTCTAAAGCAAATTTTGCTTATAAAAATACTAGTTAGCACAAGGACAACATGATTTACATAATAAAGCAGGAAGGGCTGTATCAAAAGTTGCATTAACAATGTTAGCTCCAGCCTTGTTCCCAACTTGTAACTGTAAAATGGGCCATTGAAGAGTTTTTCACTAACTTTATAAACACAATAGAATTGACCCCAGTATTTAGTGTAAAGTGTAGAGAGAACACACATCATGGTAGCGGGTAACCCTAGTTGGTTAATACCACTTTAGGTGTGCCTATGTTTTTTAATATTAGCTCTACTTAAAGATAACACTGGGTTACACTGCACTCATGGATGTGCCACGTAAATTACAACCTGTATGTTTGTTAGCTCTACCTAAAGAATATATTGGGTTACACTGCAACAGGGTTTGCAAATTTTATTGATGAGTGGAGTCATTGTGACTTCTGCTTCACAAATTTTGGAGCCATTTTGGAATATTTGGAGTCAAGTATCACAACGAAAAAAGCCATTTTCAGACTTTCCAGCACACTATCGTGAGGGATACACGAAAAAGCTGTGGCGGTCCGCTGACCTAGAAAGCTCAAATCCATGATGGCGGTCATCGAGTAAACTTTGATCGTAGTTTACCCTCTTCCTGTTTTGTCGTGCAGTATGTTCTTTAATTTTGATGGTTTAATTAAGGTTTACAACATTTACAATTAACGTAAATTGTATTTGTTGTGCAAAAGGAAAGGACAAAACTGCGTTCAGGCCATCTGATATTACACAATGGTCGCACAATTGACTTCAAATTGCATCCGATTGCACGATTTGAGGAAAATTGCATAATTCGTAAAAAAATGCTAAATTCAAGTAAAGTAAACAATGAATTCCAACTTTAATTAAACATTTTCCCAGTCTTGATGTTATTTAAGGTGATTTACCACTAAAGAAAGCCTTGCAAGACATCTGAAACCTTCGATCGCGGTATCTGGTCAGCCATTTTGATTTCAGAGATAAGCAGTGTGGTCAGCGGTGTAACGGCATCATTTAATATTAAACACGTGTCCTTTTTCTTTTCTGGGTCAATTTGACTATTTTGCTTTAAAATAGATGTTTTGTTATTCCTTTACATTCAAATTGCCTGTTAAACAACATTAAAGTGGTTTTTCTCCTTTGAAACCTGGTAAAGCAGTGTAATTTAGCCCTGAAAAAATCGCATATTTATCACATAATAGTCCTATCTTATCACACAATCTACTATACCCTGAAAATATCGCACAATTTCTGATTTTCTATCACACCCTATCAGATGGCCTGTGTGTTTGTTACTGAAAATGTCTAGAGTCGAAGTGGCTCCCTGCTTGTTACCAAAAATTTCTGGAGTCAAAGTGACTCCCCCCGTAACCTCTGTGGAGTCATCTGAACAACTTTGGCGTATTTGTGAACACTGCTGCAATCATAGGTGTGCCACAGAAATTAGTTTTGGACTATGCTACAGTACAACCCAGGTAACTCGAACTCTGAAGGGAAATGAAAAACAGTTCGAGTTGGCGAGGAATTCGAATTATTGGGATAAATTCCAGTGTGATCTTGATCAAGGAAAAAAATAGTTTGAGTTAGCAGGGAATTCAAGTCATGTGTGTTCGAGTTATCAAGGTTCTACAACTGTGGTTCCTCAGGCTGTAAGTCACAAGTTGAAACAATGTATCTAGTGATGAAGAAAATACGTAGTTGAGCTGATATATTGTAGCACTTTATCACTAAGTTTTATCACAAAAGTGTTGCCATCTTATGTACAGTCTATGTTTGTAAGCTGTCCCTAAACGAAACATTGGGTTATACTGCACTCATGGGTGTGCCACCTTGATACCGGCCTATGTTTGTTATTAGCTGTACCTAAACAAAACATTGGATTACACTGAACTTATGGGCATGCCACCTAAATTGTAACCTATGTTTGTAAGCTGTACTTGTAACTAAAGTAAACATTGGGTTACATTGCACTCATGGCTGTGCCACCTAAATTACAGCCTAATTTTTTTGTTAGCAATTCAAAACATTGGGTTATATTGCACTCATCGGTGTGCCACCTAAATTACAGCCTATGTTTGTCAGCTTGATCGAAAGAATATGTTGGGTTATGCTGCACTCATGGGTGTGCCATCTAAATTACATCCTAATTTGATTGTTATCTCTACCTACTCAAAACATTAGATTGTACTGCACTCATGGGTATGCCACCTAAATTACAGCCCAATTTGTTTGCTAGCTCTACTTAGAGAAAACATTGGGTTATATTGCACTCATGGGTGTGCCACCTAAATTACAGCCCAATTTGTTTGTTAGCTCTACTTAGAGAAAACATTGGGTTTATTGCACTCATGGGTGTGCCACCTAAATTATAGCCCAATTTGTTTGCTAGCTCTACTTAGAGAAATCATTGGGTTATATTGCACTCGTGGGTGTGCCACCTAAATTACAGCCCAATTTGTTTGTTAGCTCTACTTAAAGAAAACATTAGGTTACGTTGCACTCATGGGTGTGCCACCTAACTTACAGCCCAATTTGTTTGTTAGCTCTACTTAGAGAAAACATTAGGTTACGTTGCACTCATGGGTGTGCCACCTAAATTACAGCCCAATTTGTTTACTAGCTCTACTTAGAAAAAACATTGGGTTATATTGCACTCATGGGTGTGCCACCTAAATTACAGCCCAATTTGTTTGTTCGCTCTGCTTAGAGAAAACATTGGGTTATATTGCACTCATGGGTGTGCCACCTAAATTACAGCCCAATTTGTTTGCTAGCTCTACTTAGAGAAAACATTGAGTTATATTGCACTCATGGGTGTGCCACCTAAATTACAGCCCAATTTGTTTGTTCGCTCTGCTTAGAGAAAACATTGGGTTATATTGCACTCATGGGTGTGCCACCTAAATTACAGCCCAATTTGTTTGCTAGCTCTACTTAGAGAAAACATTGAGTTATATTGCACTCATGGGTGTGCCACCTAAATTACAGACCAATTTGTTTGTTAGTTCTACTGAGAGAAAACATAGGGTTACATTGCACTCATGGTTGTGCCACCTAAATTACAGCCTAATTTGTTTGTTAACTCTTTTTATTCAAAACACTGGCGTATATTGCACTCATGTGTGTGTCACCAAAATTACAACCCAATTTGTTTGTTAGCTCTACCTATTCAAAACAATAAGTTATATTGCCCTCATGGGTGTGGTATATGTACCTATGGCTTCAATTCTTTTCATATTTAAATTTAGTAGCCCAAGTGAGGTTTAAATAACAAAAGCCCTAATTTGCACAAGGAAGCAAAACCCTGAAGGACCTTGGTCATGGTAGTTAAATGATGCCATCATGCAAATGGTCTATAGATTAAATATGAAGAAAAATAAATTTTAAGTAGCTATTACTCAGTCTTCTGTTTTCGTTCCGGAACAAGAATGGCGTCTTAACTAGGAGATAAATCCGTTCACTCTTTTCTTCTGCGAAGATAAAGTATATAACCAAAGGAGATTGTTTCCTGTGAAAATACGCAGTAAAAACGCTATCTTCAAGAACGATGAAGAGTTCCTCACACTGACTAGATCCTTTTGTTTTAAGCTCTTTGGTCCGAGAGAACAGCGTTTTAATTTCCAACAACCTGTCATTTTTTGTCACGAAGGCTTTGCAAAGCGGCAGAAAGGCCATGACATGGAGCTACATAGGGATAGTTAAGTAAGAGACATGTGGGGGAGCATGCTGCAAAATATAATAGGTTATGTCATAAAACAAAAATAAACCAGTTATATCAACCAGGCTAAAAATAGAACATGAGAAACCGGTCAAACCAGTATACTTAATGAGATTCCACCGCATTTTATTCATGAGATGAGGACAATAGCCTATGACGTCATCGGCGTTAATGTATTCCTGCTCACGCTAATGAGATTCCTGTTCAAAAAAGAGGATAATTCGGTGCGCCCTATACTACTCTTGTGTATCTATAATTATAGGACCATGTTGTTTTGCGAAGCTCTTTTACGTGAAAAGGTAAAAAAATTATATTTAAAAAACCCGTCTCTTAACCCTAGCGTCAACCACTAACTGACGTATTAGTGCAAATAGTTCTCGACACTCCCACGATTTTCATAAAACTTTATGTACTGAAACCCTTTTAGCTCAATTAAATTTTGAAGAGTATATGTAATTTTTGAGTCAACTTACCAAAGTCTGTGGTATTTTTCACTCCAGTTCGTTTACGAGTTGAAACTTCCTTTTCACCATCCGTCTACAAGTTAACAGTTGTTCGCGAGGAAGGGGCGTTTCCAGGAAGACACAGGTTTACAGATGTATGTGTACAGCTAAGAGCAGATTGTTACAAGCTGTTCGTAGCTGTACACATACATCTGTGCCATCCTTATTCAACGGAGTCTTTGACATGTCACAAAACAATTCTTTTTTCGGTAAAAATCACTGACTATAAAATCTCTTTCTTAAGTATCAGTTTCGGTTTTCTTTTTTCCAGAAGAGAGGTTTTTAGTGATGTCATAGACAATCAACCATGTTAACTTTCTTTTGCGCGCGCAAAGGCTCTCCTAGAGCTGCGATACTAATGGTCAGCAACAGAGCATCTGTGGGATTGGTAAGCTATTGTGATTAAGGGTCGAGTTACTGGGCCAGTAGCCCCGTTTAGTCACTTTTTAGAATGTTTCGTGTACAATTGATGATCGCACAAGACCGCGAGCAAGCTTTTCACAGCGAGCGAATCCGTGATACGTGAGATATTTCTTTTGGCTCTCGCGCGTAGCTTCTTTTCGTTCATTCGTTCGTTTGTTCGTTCGTTCGTTCAGTCAGTGAGTCATGCATGCATGTATTCAGTCAGTCAGTCAGTCAGTCAGTCAGTCAGTCAGTCAGTCAGTCAGTCAGTTATTCATTCATTCATTCATTCATTCATTCATTCATTCATTCATTCATTCATTCTTTCTTTCTTTCTTTCTTTCATTCATTCATAGTTTATTTTATGTAGCAGGTTAAGTTAAAAGGCAGCTAAAGCTGATGTGGACCTGCTGCTGATGTGGCCTTTCAATATGCTTTACAGTCTACATCAGTAGGAACCAATTACTATCGGCTCCTGGCACCAATTAATTTTCCAGAATTTTACAAGAACGTTAAAAAGGGTAAAATTATGTTCGGCAGAAATTATGATTTAAAAAAAGCCGCGTGAAAAAGGTAAAATGCATTTGTCATTATTGCTTAATTTTTTTAATTTATTGTCTTGCTTCGAGGCCACTGGATCTTATTATAAGGTGTACCGAGGATACCAGCTAGTTTTCGTTTCTAGGAATCGCGCGCTAAAGGCCCAATAGCAGAGCCCCATAGCTAAGAAAATTTGTCTATCTATTTGGTAGTTGCAAAACTGATCGCTTTAAACGAATTTAATGTATAACTTGATGTGTAATTCTAGTTTCTAGGTTTTTATCTAAGTTATTGTATTATATCTTCTCATAATTGTGAGGCCCAGTCCATTTTGAACACGATGTAATTAGTTAAAATTAATCTTTTTTGATTAATATCTATATCTTGTTAAAATGATTTCGTAATTCGCTTATTTCTAAGCGCGACGATTTTATTAATAAACCAGACTTACTTGTTCCTTGCACATATTTATAAAATCATTTCACCTTAAACTTAACCCCAGGAACTTAACTTTCGTAAAGGACTTTCTTGTTACCGCCTTAGTTTATTCTTCTACATTTTTACCAGAATTTTACCTGCTTTACTTTCAACCTGCAAATTTTTAAGCTTTCGTTCTATCGCCGGGTGTCACTTTGACAACTTCAATATTTACTTGCTTCATCTTCAAACTTTTTTCGACAACCATTTGTTTTTACTACCTGGCGCCGCTAAGGCCGAAGGGCCCTTAGGCCTCGCTTCCATGCAGCTTTCGGTATTTTCCTGAATCGGCGTATTGTTTTGATAAAGATACTCCAGTCTCATAACAGCTGGTTTTCTCCACAACTACTTTAAAATTTCCGTTTCACAAACAGATTGTGGACAGATCGTGTGGGCCCCCTGTGATGATACACTCGGCAAACCTGGTAGTGAAACTATATGATTAGTGACTACAATTTATGCGGTCAGTAATCTTTGCATATAAAGCTCGACAACAATGCAGTGTTGGTTAACCTAACATAACTTTATTATACTTTATTCTGCAATATCAATAATGCGACCTGTTTCACCTGTTTACTATATAGACCATAACTGTTTTCCTTTATTGATACTTCGTTTTCTAAATGTGGCTGACATTTATATTTAATGCGACGCACATTAACCCGTTACACATAACTAAACTCTTTGAAACAAAAGTATTAGCACACACATCTAAGCAAACAAGAGTCAATTAAAAGTAAAGCGCGCTTTATAATGTTCTAAGGCATAAAAAGATGACGAGATGGGGTGAAAAAGTGCGAGCTCGGAAGCTAAATAAACTGTTAGGTTTTCTCGTGAAATGACACGATCGGCGATACAATTACGAAATCGGCTGAAATTGAAGATTTTAGAGATTATAAGTGAACACTGATATAAGCTGATGATGGCGTACAAAGTCTTACGGGAGTTCTAAAGAGTTAAGATAATACAGTGCTAAAGAATATAAAGCAATTGCGTTTCAGGTAATTCCCTTGTTTTGCACTGCGCACAACATTACTACGTCAAAGGTGGCGGGGATTTCATTGCGCATCACCTACTGCGCATAGCATTACGACATCAAAGGTGCGGAGGGGGAATTTTTTGGGGTCGCCTAATTAAAGAAAGGTAAAAAAGGCCCCCTTTGTAAATCTTCCTGGCTAGAAAAGATGACGTTCTTAATACTCGTTCCAGTCCCTTCGCGCAAAATTCCAAATGTAGTCTTTTTGCAATGACGCGAGACGGCGGCCCACCAGAGTGCCTGCGCGAGAACGGTGACCGCCCATTTTTTTGGTGTTTCTCACCCGTTATGACTACACGAAAAATATGAGAAAAATTTATATGCTGGAGGTTGCATTATTTCAATAAAAATGACATGAAACTCGGCAAATAAAATTGCAGAGGATTTTTGGATAATGTTAAAACTGTCCACTTTTCTTACATTTTTCGAAGATCGGGCAATTTCAAGTTACTTAACTGGAAAACTAAGTTTAAGTAAAATTCATAGTTTTGCTATATAAATAGTAATAGTTGACGTATTCTTTGTCGTTGTGTAGCTCTTTGAAATGTACCGATTCATAATGAAGATTTTTACACATATTTCATACAACAGGTGAGATAAAAACAGGAAATCCGAGGTTCCATGTATTGATTCAGTTCGATTTACACAACTTTGATCAAAGCATTCTCAGTTTCGAGAATTGTTTAATATTCTAAACCGTAAGAAAATATGTAATTAGTATTTGGACTTTTTCGTTATTTTTTACATACAGTTCATTTTATTTGTCGGGACACATGGCAAAAACAAGTATAGTGACCCTATCTTATTATTGCAGTTTTTCAATCTCCTAGCTATGAACTTTCCGAGTTAAAATCTGGACAATTTTCTAACTGAATGACTCAGAGACCAAGGAAAGGAGACTTTAGGTATTAAAAATCAAAAAAAAAAAAAAATTTCACGGTGGTGCATGCCCCAGGACATGCCTTGAAGCTTACGCCTTCGACGCTTGTTTAGCAAAATGGTCAGTATTTATCTTAGATTCCCGCTTGTATTGTGGCAAGTTTTTAAAAAGGAAATCTGGATCACATCTTTTAAAGGAAATTACCTTACATTTGGGAATGGAAGTGTAAGAGAACTCATAAGAGTTGACTGTTGTCTACTTTGGTGAAGCTCATATATGTTAACGAAGGCACACAAAAATTTCTCTGGTTTAATCGAACATTTTGCAGGATAACGAAAATTGAATTCTGGTATTTATATTTAATTTATTTGTACTTACAGATCTCCTAGTGATCTGAACGAATCGTATGCACAAGATACTCCACGGCACGATGCAAAAACGAGAAAAGGGACTATAAGCGTTGAAAACGATCTAAAAACCTTAAAAATTCAAAGCGCAATGACCCAATTTTATCCAATTTCTCCAGATCGTGTTCTGGACGTCTAAGGGCAAAAGAAAGTCAGGTACTCTTAGCTCTTACCAAGTTTTGCTTATGAGGGCAGTGTACCAGTCTATTTTTTTAAGCAAGGGTTTAAGTACACCGTATAAAAAGATATTGACTTCATAAAGCCTAGCATTCGGGATGACGCTTAAATTTTCATGCTGGTAAATCTTCAGTGGAATCAAGAGTGTACGTGTGAAAAGTTAAGACGACCACCGCACGAATAACATCTTGTAGAACTAGGGTATCTAAAAGATAGTAATGCTGCGGCACATTCTGTTGATACTGGAATTAGTTAGGCAGTGAGACTTGAAAGAATCGTAAATGAAATTGAATGTCCTATTTACATGTTGGAAAGTAACAATTACTATCAGTCTATAAAAAGAACCCGTGGGAACGTTGTTTCGAAAATGATCAAGTGGTTATCAACTCTGGTTTTCCCACAGTAAATTGTACGAAATGATAGAAATTCAGATTGTTTATCCATGTATTTTTTTCTGGAAACACAATACTTTTCTTCCGGTTTATTGCATTTTATTAAATAACAGTTATCTATGTATATGTTGTGGTTCAATTTTATCCTTGGTTTAAATTTTATTTCCCTTTGTTTTTGGGTATCGTAAAATAATGTATGATAATGCGTTTGAAACAAAGGAAAATAAAATTTAAACCAAGGATAAAATTGAACCACAACATATTATATATTTATAGAAAACAACAACACAACACAGGACTCGAACCCGGCACCTTCAGCTCGACGCGACTACACCTAACTACTACACCACAGAGGCTTATTACATTACCTTGGGGAAAAGGCTGTAATTTAATAATGCCTTTTCCATGAAACTTCCGCCGACAAGATGATGCGTACCACATTAACCGAGCTATTAACAGTAAAAAAAAAAACAACAATGTGAACGCATATTTCATGGCAATGAATGAATGAAAGAACATAATTATGCTTTATAAAACGCCGATACACGTCCTCGCCTGTAAAGTAGGACGCAAACATAATTGTTTGTCGATTTCCGCTGTTATTTTGAAGTTAATGGTCAAAGACTCTTGAATTGAAATCCAATCCCCACTTCAACCATCGTACTCATCTGAAAGACTGCTGCGTGTCTTAACCCATCCTCGGAGACGCAGGGACTGTCAGTCGGGTCGGCTTAAAAGGCGCGACGAAAGTTTTCAAGCATGGGCGGAAGAGCCCCTGGGTACCGACTCTCACAGGAAATTTCCAAACGGTCATGAGAATTCTGGTTCCTGATTGGGCACAAAAAATGCTTTGTATTATTGTGCCCAATCGGCGAACAGTTTCTCCTGAGTTCAATTCTTTTCGTGAGTTCGTACACGACGGCTATTATCTCGAAACAGTTGTCCGGTTCGTTGACCAAGCTTTCCCAACCAGAAACGAAGGAAGATCCGATGGGTCGAAAACCATTTCGGATGCTATCAGCAGGAGCAATTCAATTTGCGCTGAGAAAATTCTGTTTCTGACGGAACACAATGTATCGTAAATAATAGGAAGTTTAAGATGAAGCAGCGACGAGAAAGTAAAAAAAGAAATAGCTTGACAAGGCAAAACAACAGCTTTGCACGTGCATCACGCTTTTTTGTATATTTCTTTGCCTTCACTGCACGACTACCACGTGAAAGTGCCTAATTTCACATTTTGTGAAGGACGTAAACAAGCAATGACAAATTAAATTTTCTTTCTCTTTATGAACATGGATATGGTTGATAGAATTCAGCTCCAGAAGAGTTCGCTTGCATTTGACAAAGTAAGTGAGTTGGAATAATCACGATAGAGACTCAAAAAATGTTAGTTCACTCTCATGCGACGTTTTCGTGGTTGTCAGCTGTCGTGGCAAATTAAGCTCCTTATTATATACGAAGGCGTGATCGATGCAAGCGTGAATACCTGTTGTAAGCTCAAGCTTGTATTTTTTGAAGAGCGTCTTTAGTTTTCGTGTAGACAGTGGTTGTCTTTACACTAGGTTGTTAAATAAGACTTTAGAGCTGCTAAGTTTTACTTAACCAAAAATGCGTGTGTGAAGGCCTAAGCAAAATCTCAAGTAACTTAATTTACTTTGCATCTCATTAAAGTCGGAAAGTTGAAACGATTCAAGAAAGTTTCAAGTGACTTGAAAACCATCCCTAAAACCGACTTAGCGAACTTGCGGTTTCCAAGCTTTGAGAAAGGCGAAGCATGTCAATCAATCTTAATTACGTTGCGTGGGAAAACCTGAAGTAAAAAAGATAGGTTGTGTGTGAAGCTTTCTTTTACTTGAAGAATCTAAAATTTACTTGTCTTGAAATATTTATTAGCTTATTTAGGCTCTAGTGTAAAGACTACCGTTATTTTGAAATGTAGCGTTTTTATCAAACTGAAAGACTGCTGACTGCGTGCATTTCTTTGGTGCATGAGACAGACAAGCCTTGATCGAGTCAATAGCCGTCGTGTACGAACTCA